>JAGFMF010011399.1:1367246-1395394 GCA_019455555.1 Galemys pyrenaicus
GAAGGAAGGAAGGAAGGAAGGAAGGAAGGAAGGAAGGAAGGAAGGAAGGAAGGAAGGAAGGAAGGAAGGAAGGAAGGAAGGAAAATCTCTCCCAACTCAAAATTTTTTTAAAATCTCAACATCTTTCTGGAGGGCATATCATGAGACTTAAGTGACTCTTGAAGGGCACCTTGTTCTGATGTGGATCTAACATGTTCCAATAGGTCAGTCCCCTCCTCATTCTTATAGCATCATGATTCCCTGATCCATCTGGTGAACACCCAGTTAGTGAGTTCCAGCAAGGCCAGGACAGACCTCCAAATGGAGACCATATATATACACAATGGATTACTACTCAGCAATCAAAAAAGATAAACTCATGCCATTTGCAGCAACGTGGATGGATGCTCAGTGAAGTCAGAAGGAAAAAGAAAAATATCAAATATTTCACTTATAGGAGGAACATAGGGGAAACAAACAAAGGTTCACACAAAAAAGATGAAACCACCAGGTGAACTATAAATCAGAGACATTTAACAGGGGAGGGAGGTCAAAAAAGGGGAGGGAAGAGCACAGAGACTATAGTGATGATTCATGGGTAATTTGGTGGTGGGAATTTTACAGGGATCATATCTGAGGGGAGAAAAAAATCATTCAAAAATGAACAACAATGTTAAATAAACATAAAATGGAAAAAAATAACAAATGGTGACCTCATTGGGGTCAGGCCTGTCTGGAGGGGAGCTTATGGGGGCCCCTCACTTGGCCTGCGAGCCCAGAAATGAAGACCATGAAGCCCCTTTGCTGTTTGGACCCCTGTGTGAGGCTCTGGCTCACCTGGGGGCCCACGCTGGCCAAGGAGTAAACAGGGCTGTCCCCTCACTACCTTGATGACTTTGGCGCACCACCTGTCTCTCAGTCTTTGGGGCACAAGTAAGCAATCATCAACAACCTTTTTCCATGGAGCTGCCCTGGCCCTGGGTGCTCCCATGGCTGCTGCAGCTCATCGGAGTACATGTAACTGTGCCCTGGTGAGGGCTGTGAAGGCCCCGCCTTTCCTTCCATATGCTGCCTCCCGCCATGCTTCATAGAAGGCTTGCCCTGGAGAAGTTTTTCATCAGAGTTTTGTAGCAAGTGAGTAATGATTTTAGAATTCATTAGCCTGAACCATGCCCCAAAAAAGTCTTTGGCCTTTAGACACGTTTTCTCAACTTAGAAAATTGAATTCAGATGTAAAAATGAGCTAAACAAGAAAAACAAAGTTTCTAAACCAATAGAAGAAAATTAAAGGTGACATAGTTGAGCTTGCTCATGTTCTTGAAGCGGGGCAGGTCTTGGTAAGAAGACACACAAAGCAAAGCCCACAGGGATAAATGGGACATTGCTGGCAAGAGGCAGAGAAGGGCTGGTTACCTGTTGTAGGCCACTGTCCTCTAACCCCTCGTAGCCACAGGGGCCCCTAAGTAGCAACACAATGTCCAAAATGTCAAAATGTTTTCTCCTTGACAGAAGTAGAATTAAACCATGTTTAAGGAATCCAAGCCACCACGTTCCCAAAAAGCATACCATCTTCTCCATGATAATTCTTTCTGTGCTCTGTCCTTTCTTGTTTATGCTTCCATCTGACACTTACAGGGGCGAGGTACTCACATGAATCTTTGCCCACTATTTACTTCAGTGTGTATTTTGAATACCCAGCATAAGTCACACAGATAATGTGCATTAAATAAATACTGATTGAATCTTTAAAAAAAAAAGCCACAAGAGAAAAGAGACATAAAACCTCCATAACTGAAGCTTAGCTACTTGTAAAAAATATTTTTTTGTCTTTTTAAAAAATATATAGTGTTTATTTTTGTACAATGTATGCTTCCTCCTCAGAGGTCGTCCATGTAGAATTTCACCACCAATTCGCCTGTGCACCATCACCATAGTCACTTGTGCTCTCCCCTCCCTTATTTTGATGCACCTGTCTCCCCCCCTTGCAGAATATTTCTGATTCATAATGTCTTTGAAAGTCAGCAAACAACCTTAGTTTCAAATGTACAATAACAATATATAACAATAATAACAATAACAATAATAACAATAAACCTTCAAATGTTTCTGCCTTTACAAAAAAAAAGTGTGTAAGAAAACCTAGTAGGTCTAAAATTTAGCTGCAGACGTCTCAGTTATTCATTGCAAATATCTAAGTTCAGTTCCAAATTGGCAGTATGAAATTCTTTCCTTTTTATACTTGAAAGGGAACGAAATAAGGATCAAGGAAAGGAATAAGAACAATAATTATAATAATAATAACAATAAAGACACAACAAAAACCAAAAATGAAAAGACAAGGACAAATTGGGGACACTTGGTGGGGAAGGGGGGAGGAGGAGGCTTGAGAGCAGATGGAAGCACGGGGGACTGAGGTGCAATGGTGAGATGGTGATGGGGAATACATGGGGATTACAATTGATGTCAAATATATATAAATAAAGGAAAATAAAAAATATTTTAAATATTTTAAACTTGCGAAGGAAATAGTTACATATAAAATTGATATCTAGAATATGTAAAGAACCAGAACTCGACAACAGTAACAGAAGTCATCGACCCAATTAAAAATCGACAAAATGTGAGCCACAATTAGTAAAATGGGGAATACAAATGACCAATACACATTTGACAAGAGACTTGTCCTCACTAACACCAGGAAAATGCTGATGAATACCACAGCACAAGACTATTTCTCTGGCTCGAGATGGGCAACACTAGAAAGTGTGTAGAAGATGTGGGGCATGGACCTTCTCATGCCTTATGTGGGACATGTAAGCAGATAGAAAACACTGAACACACTTTGGCAATAAAATTTTAAAATTTTAATATCACATATCACAACCCAGCTATTCCATTTCTTGATATGTGCCCATAAGAAAAACTTGTACTTGCTTAGCTATAACAGCAAAAATAGGAGAGACAACTTTTAAAGGTCACAGCTGAGGGGCAAGCCTGATAAACAATAGTGAGGTGGTTCCTCTGACTTGACAAGAACAGGACTCTAAGACATATTATTAGATCAAGAGAAAGTCATAGTGATGCCTCCATATTACAGCACTTAGGGAAACACATAATTACCTGTGGCAACATACAAACTTGCTTTCTCAGACATGTGTACGTGTTGATAAAGTGGTGGCCTCCAGGTAGGGGAGAGCTCAGGGGCGGTGATAAAGAGAAGCAGAGGTGACTTTCGTATACTGTTTCAAGTTTTGTCAAGTAGGCTGCATTCATGAACCATGTGTATAACTTTAAAAGCATGAATTAGAAAAACAAATCAAAACCAGGAAAATAAAAATAGGAGTAGTCAGTGAGAGCCACTGAGAGAAGCAAGAACATAAAAATCCAGGTTTTGATGAGCTATGTGATTGGTATAGTTGAAACTCGTACTGAGTTCTGAGTTTCCTGGCTGCCCAGGGGAAAATGGAGGTATGACTTCATAGATCCCTAATGTCAGAAGAGAAAAAGCTGCCTGACACAGGTAAGCATTTTTCAGTGTTAAGTTTCAGCTTTCTAACTAAACTAAGCCTGAGTACCGCGAGCTCATCCTCTTGGTTATCAGCTGTGCCCTCTTGGTTATCAGCTGGATCCCGCTAGCGTGCCTTGCTATGTGCGTTTGTTAGGAATTACTGCAATCCTCATGAGCGTTGGTCCTTCTGAGGCATGAAGCTACAGAAGCCCTGTGCGATAAAAGCAGAACTCCCAAATTCTGTGGCACCTCCATTGGCTAGTGTTAGATCACATCTCTTGGATCCTGACCCAAGAGCAGAACTCTGACCTTGTGACCAAGCTCAAACCCCAAGGTCACAGGCTGGATAAACCAGTTTGCAACTGTGTCAACACCTTTCAACCCTCCCAAACTCTTAGTGGTAATAGAAATCTCATGTAAGCTACTTGAATAGGGATGAGGATCATGTTAACATTCCCACAGCAGAGGTACAAAGCTCAGAGAGGTGAAGCAATGTGCCCGAGGTCACACAGCTGGCTAGCTGCTGAGTAGGGATAATAAATCCAATGTTCTGCCTCTTTCTATTGCCCAGTTCTTCACTGTATGCCAAATTTTATTATGAATTAAGCATAGGGGTTGCCAGCTAAGCCCTCAGAACTCCTCTGCCCGCATTTTTCTTCACACTATTCCCTTCTTTCAAATTGAGAGTACAATTGACATTTGAAAATGACTAAACATCCAAAGTCTAGTCTGGTGAATGACATGAACAATTAGCCATAGTCAACTCTTTATTTTTACCATGCTCTCATTGCAAATATATTTGAGGTGGTTTTAAAAGTGTGTATGAACAAGGGAAAATAATAGTACATAAAAGGAGAAAAGAAAGTTTAAACTGAAAGCAAGCAATGTCATTATATTAAAAACATTCACTACAGTCCTGGAAGTAAGCTACAAATGTGATCCTGAGCTTCCTAGTGGCCAAATCAAAGAGAGAAATGGTCAACCTCAAGGTGCTCAGATTCCACAAATATAAACAAACTTCTTGTCCAGAAGCACACACTTTCCTGAATCTGAGATCTAAAGGTAATTTCTCTTGTGGTTTCGAATAAACATAACCTCATAGAAAAAGGGGACAGCGTCCTGACAGTACCCCTACAACAATGAGTTTCTGGAACTCCTTTCAAGATAGCATCTTCAAAGCCCTGCACTGGCATTGCATCAAAATGTAACTCTGTAAACGTACCCACCTAGCGTGGGGGTCAGTCCAGGTTTGTCAGGAACAAGGTGTGTGATAAAGGGAAAAAGTTCATAGACGGCTACAAGAACTCATTCTCAAAGAACACCCTGGCAGCTGCTGACAGCAAATGTGACAGCCACCGCCGGAGGCAGTATCGTCCTGCTCTGAAGGAGACGCCCGAGTAGGGCAGTGTGCATTTGGGTGAGAGTGTTCTATTGCGTTCTTTAGAAAATAAAAAGTCCTAGTTTATGAAGTTGTGCCTTGTGTCTGGACAGATGTCTGCGTGGTCACTGACCTGGGAGACTCAGGCCGCGCTGACCGGACAGGTGAAGAGGTGAAGTTCCCAGGCCTGGGAGTCAGCAGACCTGGACTTGAACCCACGCACCGCAACTCTGTGGCTCGGCCAAGTCACATGGCCATTTTGAACATGGGTCTCCTCTGTAGGATGAGACATTCTTCCATGCACGTCGCTGGGAGGCCGAGAGGGAGCAAGTGACAAGCCCTTCCTTGCGGGCCCTGGAAAGATGCGAGGTTTTTCCCCACGGAAGGACAGGAGATCACAGGGTGAATCTGGTGGAAGACACCTGGCCCGTGTCCTCAGCGGGACACAGAACACGCGCCCTGAGTGGGGATCCTGAACTCAGTCCCCAGGTCCCTCCTCCCTGTCCTCCAGACCTGTGCGGGCACCAGCGCCTTCAGCCTGGCGGCTTCCTTGAGTAGGGCAGAGGGCTGCCCTCTGGGTTGACGAGCCTGGGAAGGAATTTTAATTGAAGTTTGTTACCATTTTTTTCTCCCACTTCATAAGAATTTGCTTTGAGAGCTTGGAGGAATGTTATCTCTGAGAAGATGAAAGCAGGGCCCCTGGATGTACTGAGCCCCTTACTCTGAGGTCCCCTGTTCCACACTAAACTCGCACACTCATCCCCTGCCAGTCTCTGTACCCACCTCCAAGTCCAAAACATTGAAGCCATTGGCTCATGTGCCCCAAGAGCTCTGACCCCCACCCCTCAAAGGTCCCCTTGGTGCCTCTGAAAGGTACAGAGGGGGAAAAGCACAGTGCCCGGACCTGGCTGCAGGCTGCAGGCGCGTTCAGCTTTGACGCACCTGCACGGAGCTAACAGCTGGCGGATACTCGGGGCCCTCGCTGGACTTACAATGAGTGCCAGACTTTCCCTAATTTTGCAGAAGAGGAAACAGCCATGCAGACGCCAGGCCAGGGGGTGGCTGGACGTCCCTCCCTGGATCTGTGCACCTGCATGTGGGATACGCTGACATGACAAGAGCCCAGCGCAGACATGTGATCGGTTTGCCCCCCCATAAAGTGTGCCCTGTGTCCCTCCCAGCTGCTGGTATCTCAAGCTGCACTCTCCAATATGGTTGTCTCTAACTTATGTGGCAATTTACAATGAACACTCCAGTTCCTTTGGGGCATTAGCGCCATATCCAGTGCTCTGTGACCACATCTGGCTACCCTCATGGAGAGTGTGGATGCAGAAAACATCCATCGTTGTAGGAAGTTCCGCTAGACAGCCCCGGACAGAGCTGTCAGCCTTTCCATTTGCCAGAAGTATGGGTGACCAAGTATTAGGAGCCATGCTGCCAGTTGTGTGGCCAGGTCAGAAGTGTCAAACGTGGACATATCTATGCTCTTCCAAGCAGCCCCTGCCTTCCTGCGCTGAGCCAGGATCTGCCCCCACCCCAAGTCCTGTGCTTGCCCTTCTGCCATCAGAGAGGTCAGAGTGGAGCAATTTGTCCCAGTAATACAGATCAGCAGTTTCCAGCCAAGCAGGTGTTGGCTGGGCCTCCTATTTGCACATCTCAGAGGCCTCTGTTGCCCCACGGCCAGGTGGGCCTCCACCCTCTGGAGGCAGCTGAGCCCACCAGTGCACTGCCTGGACGCTATCTGTCCACCTAGACCATCATCCGTTCCCAGGCAGAGATGAAGCAGATGACAAGGACAGCTGTCCCACCCAGTCAGGATCAGCATCTGCCTGTGGGAAAGCCCGATGCTTCTAGAAAGGCCTTGCCTTTGGGAGCCAGAGTGCGCATGCACACGTGCGTGTCTGTGTATATCTGCATGTGTCTATTAGCCTGCGTGCGTCCGTGGGTGTGCATCTGTGCATTGCTACATTTGTGTGCGGTGCCTGTGTCCTAGCCGCAGGCTGCAGGCGTCAGCGACAGCGTCCTCTCCAGTGCGTGCTGGTGGCAGGGGGAGCATCTGCGTTCCAGTCTTGCCCAGCAAGCCAGGGCTGCCTCTGGGACTTTCAGGACTTCATGGGGTCGCCTCCAGCATGTGGAGCAAGGTGATCCTGGGCTCAGGTCCAGTCTGGTCACTGACCGAGACTTAGTTTTCTCTTCTATAAAATGGAGACAGTACAGGTCTGCCTAGTGTCAAGGGGAATTATTGTAAAACTCCTAGTGTAACACCAGGCACTGAGCCAGAGTTGCCTTTTAAGATAATAAACATTCCCAGGCGTAGATGGCTGAAGATAACATTATTAAACTCCTGCTACGAGCTGGAACTCTGATGGCGCTCTGGACACATTACCTTTTGGAGCACTCCCTGCATCTGAGGAGGCGAGTCACTTCTACTCCCTTCAGGCTGATGAGGGGCAGGGAAGTTCCCAGCTCAGAGACGTTGACCACCTGGGCCCACAGCCAGACAGCAGGTCTGATTTCCCACCTCAGTGTTGGTCTCCAGGCTCCCCAGGAAGCGCCAGAGGCACGAGAGCAAAGAAGAAACGAGGCTGCTGAGTGCCGACCGCAGACTAGTGGGAAGGGCCCTCACGTGCTGTTACTCAGTTCTGTGACCAGAATGGAGTGCCTACCGTGTGTCAGGCTCCCCGGGACCCCAGGGTTGAAGAAAAGAGAGACATTCTGAAGGCTGGCCAAGGAGGGGCACCACTGGACAGAGACGGCGGTGGGAGCTACCTCGGACAGGCCTGCAGATGAAGGGGTCTGGGTGGGGCTATCCAGGGCAGGGACAGGGGCACCCTAGAGCTTTTACATTTGCCCTTTTAAATGGGTTTTATTATTTAGGTTTTAAATAGAAAGAAACTTTAATATAATTAGGGAACAATACAGAAAAGTTAAAGAATATAGTTACTAAATTAAGCACTTAAAGTTACTTATTTTTCTGAGGGTAAAAGTTTAGTGAAATAGGATTGGCCCAAAGTAAGTCCTAAAAGCCTGCTACAGGTTTAAAAGACCTTTTAGTAGAGACCCATAGAAAAGGGTCAGAAAGGGTTAGGTAAATTTGGGAGGGAAAGAGTACAATTAAAATTAAGATGAAAGTTGTTATTAACTTTTTCACGGGTTTTTTACCCACATTTGTTTTAACTAGTTTAAGACTAAAAAGTAGGGCCACCCTGGTGGCGCAGTGGGTTAAGCGATGCACTATGAAACAAACCACAGCCACTGCAGCACGAGTTCGATTCCTGCCGCCAGCCAGGGAGGGGACCCACATGGCGCAGCAGACCTCTTCTGCCTCGCCCATTGGTGCCCTCGGCAGTGTGTTTCAGTCAGTCTGCCTGTTCTGCTCCCCACTCTGGTGAATCCTCTCACCTCCTGTGATTCTGGCTTGTACCCCAGCTCTTGTATGCATAAATAAATAAATCTTTTTTAAAAAAAAGACTAAAAAGTAAACATAGGTTTTTTACATGTTTTTTTTTTTTTTGCTTCATGTGCTTTTTCTAGGTTTTTTGCTGCTTTTTATTCTGCTTTTTCTTCCTCCCTTGTTGTTTTTTTGTTTGTTTTTCATTTTTTGTCTTTAGCATTTTTTTATCCCTGCTCAGCTCTACCCTCCCTAGGGTGGAACTGGGATCCTGGAACCTCCCCTTTTTCTGGGGACCACCCTGTTACAGGGCCTCTCTCCAAGGCCCTGAAGGCCACAAGCAAGGATGACTTCCCGGCCTGTCCTGAGAGAGACAAACAGCAGGAGCACTGGGGCCAACCCACGTGAAGGGCGTGACCTTACAGGACTCACAGCTCCAAACACCTCCCGTCTATATCAAACAAACACACAAAAACCTTATCCTCCCTCAGACCCAAATTTCACTGCTTAAGTCTTACCCTGCCTGTCAGATTGGGGAATTGTCTCTGACGGTACCTTTGCAGGGCTGGTGCCCAGCGGCAGGCACTGCTTCGTGAAGAGAGAGCTTGTTGACCCTACTGGCAGAAAGAGAATGAGACACTGGATGGGTGAGTTTTGACGAGGGACTGGAGAGAAAGTGGCAATTCCAGGTTGGCGTTGTGGGGAGGGGAGAGCCCATCAGGGAGTGTGGAACTCAGAGACAAGGGCCAAGTGCCCACAAGACAGACATACTCGGGACTCCAGCCCCAGTGCTGGCAGGTAGACAGGTGAGCACAATGACTTCATTTTCAGATGATTATTATTCAAACACGGAAAAAATGAAGAAAGACAAAAGAAGTTTGTTTTGGCAACTTGACTTTCAGCTTCAGCAAAGTCGTGGCCTAGGGCTTGCCTGCGGCATTCTGTTTCCCAGCCGTGGGCACAGCCGCTGTCTAGTGGGTGGCCAGTGGGCCTGGGCAGAGAGGGAAGGCCGAGGTCACATGGCTGCTTGTTTTGCCCACAAGACTGCAAATGCTTGGGCTGGATGATTATTTTTACCTGCACAACCTGTGGCCTGAAGTATGCTTTGGGTTTTGTTTTGTTTGTTTTGGTTTGGTTCTGTTGCGATGATTCCTGGTACCAGGACACTGCATCTGGCCCTGACGTGGCCGTTGCTGCACAGTTGGCCTTAAGCCCCACGTCACAGCACATGTGCGGCTCGGGTCATCTCACCTCAGCGCTCAGCTGATCACCAGCACAGCCCCTCGGGCTTACTCTTCAGTCCCTCCGAGTTTCTGTCCCCCAACCCCTCAAATGCCCCCCATCCCTCATGGCTAATTAGCTGGTGCTCTCACCTAAGAGGCCTTGGACTCCGATGAGCACATGTCCCGAAGCTTATCTTCAGTTCTCCTTCCCTGGCTGGATGCGGGCGCTCTGGCCTTGCCATCCTGTGCCTCTTGCAGGGCTTCACCTTTTCACACAGCGGAGGAGCGGCTTCAAGCCCTGACCCTGTCTCTTGCCCACGGGAGGCTCTCAGGTAGGCCACTTGTCTCTCAGTTTCTTCTCTGAGGTCTGAGGGAATAATGGCCACCATGACGAGATGTGAGGAATCTCCAAATTGGCCGGCGCTGGCCCTGCTCTCAGCGGTGTGTGAGTGTCAGCTCCCACACACAGTAAGCCACTCGCCTCTTGCTGACCTGATGGTCTGCTTTGTCCCACAGGAAAGTGAAAGCCCCCCAAACAGCGAGAGTGTCTCCTTATGGTCCAGGGTCAGTGACAAATCTCCAGAGGCAGAAGCAGTACTTGGGCAGGGCCAGGTCTTGAGTGAGGCAGGCGAGTGGTCTTGGACACAACTTAGGAAGATGCTTCCAAGCCGATGTGAGAGCAGGACTGTCTCCTTCCCTCACTCAGCCCCAGGCCTGCGTGTGGGACAAGGACTGCAGTCACCTGGATAGCTATGCTTCAACTCTAAAGGAAGGGGATTATCCATGGAAATGGGGACACCAGAGCCCCCTTTCTCCCTCTTCTTATTTACCCAGCATCTGTGCTGGGGGACCTTTGAGAAAAGACATTGTATAATCTTATACTCCATGGCACTGGCAGAGCCCAAAGAAAAGCCTGCACATAGTAGGTGCTCAATAGACAGAGACTAGTGCAAATAAGAATATATAGTCAGCTCTACTTATTTCCACCCAACCTTCCATCCACTCTTGCAGAGCACATGATGTAAACACCCTACTATGTGCTAAGCACTGTGCTGAGTTCTGGGAACCCAGAGAGAGAAAGAAGATAGCATCTTTGGATCCTTCCCTCTCTGCCCAGGCCCACTGGCCACCCACTAGACAGTGTGTGTGTGTGTGTGTGTTCTAGCCCTCTCCCACAGTCCCCCAAGGAAGGTGACCTGAAACCAGGGGCCTGCTAGGGACAGGGCAAGGTCACACCCCCCCCCACAGTGGAATCTCTCCATAAATTAGTAGAACCCCTGGCATTGGGGCAGGACAGAGCCAGAGCCCTGAGCATCTGCGAGGAAGGCCCCTGTGTAAACAGACAGTCCAGCATGAAAGGGCTGCTGTGGGGAATCACAGCTGCTTCCCATGGGCAGGGGGCAGCTGGGACAGCTTGATCTGGCCTGGGCCCTGCCTGCCTTTGCTTGTGTGAACTCAGTCATACAAAATCATGCAGAGGCTGGCCACAGGGCCACGGCTGCCTCAGCCTGCACCTGGATGCATTTCCACCCTCAGCATCCCCTGTGGTGGTGCAGCAGGCTACTGGCATGGCCAACGGGGAAGCTTTGTAATAACAACATATAACACCAGCAGCCACATGATAGGAGGGACTGCCCCGAGCTGTATCCAGATCTTACGTCATTTAATCCAGTAACTACCATGTTGTTCTGCCATTTTGGAGACGAAGAGACTGAGGATTTGAGTGGTAGTCTCCCTCTCCCAGCCTCAGTTTCCTCACCAGGAAAGAGAGAGCAGGATACTTCAGAGTGGCTAATGGGAGAATTGGGAGAATTGGGGGTACTCAAACCCTGCGAGTCCTGCCATGAAGCCAGCGTCAAGGGGTCACCGTGGAGTGAGTGCTTGCCCCGTGTCACTGCCCCCCTACGAGGTAGGGACTGCAAAAATCCCATTCTGGAGGAGGAAACAGAGACTCAGAGACACAGAACAACTTCTCAGGTGGCACAACTAGAAAGTGGCCAGCCAGGATTCAATCCCACGCAAATGCTGTGACTGTGATTGCTGTGAACTGCTCGATTTACAATGTGGTGAGTGGAACGTGCAGTATTTGGAACGAGACAGCTCTGAGTTCAAACCCCACCTCTACCACTTACTCTCTGTGGGACAGCAAGGTGGAGAGGGACCTCTCTGCCCCTGTTTCCTCACCTGACAAATGGGCTCAGCTGTGAGCCTTGCAGGAGGACTGAGTGAAATAATGGGACAGGGAGTGTAGCAGTGGGTCTGAACCTCGTAACCCCAAGTTCCACTGCACAAAGCAGGACCCTAATGGGGGGGGGGTCTAACTGAATGGGGATCACCTTACCTTTTCTCACATTTCAAGAAGTCCAGAGGTGGGCCAGCCAGGGTCAGCAGGGTGACGCCAGGCACCCTGGGGTGCAGACCCCTGCCTTTGCCCTCCCCCGTCCTCAGCATGCTGCATCTCCCTCCTGCCCATAAGGGGCCGCTCCACCTCTGGACACGGCGTCCAGCTCCCCCTGGAGAAGTGGGACAGGGCTGAAGACTTCATGTGCGCGCACCAGCAGACACTGTGCTCTGTGTCAGGAAAACAGGACTGTCCAGACGCCCCCCCAGCACACCTGCCCTCCACACCGGCCAGACTGGCCACACCTCCTTCCTAGGTGCCAAAGTGTCTATGAACGGGACAATGCCTCAGACTAAACCAGGTTTCCCACGGTGAGGCGAGGGAACGGCCGTGGGAGCCTCCAGCAGCCCTGACCACCAGCCACTCTGTATCGAATTCCTCTCCTGCCCCCATTCCCGCTGGCCCCTCTCCTGTGCTCTCCTGTCCACCCTCCCTGCCCACCAGTTTCTCCTCTGGCAGACACCTGCTCATTACACGCACGCAGACTCGACTGTCTCAGGTGGTCTTGATTTCCATTCAGCCAAGTCCTGCTTTCCCAGGAACCCAAACAGCCAACACACATTTCCTTTCACTAGGATATTCCAGTTATCATTGTAGGGCAAACGGAAAAGTGATCAGGCTTTCCGCCCTCCCGGCATTGGTGTGATGATGGACACCTGAGGTCCTGCACACGTGCCTAAGTGGGCATGCGCAAGTGGGCGCACCTGGGCTGAGGCACAGGCGTATAAGGGCGGTGCCATGAGGATGCCAGGAAAGAGACAAAGCAGAGAGAAAAGAAAGAAGAGAGGCAGAGGGAAGAGAGCATAAACAGGGAGAGAGAAAGGGAGAAGCAGCAGAAAAAGGGAAAGAAATGAAAGAAAAGAGACAAGAGGCTAGGGAGCCCAGAGAGTGAAGATGCGCCGGGGCTAGGAGGCCTGCCAGCCCCCTGACCCCCCGGCACCCCTGCCTGTCTGTACCTGGTCGCCTCTGATGTAAACAGCAATAAAAGGCTGAAAAAGCCACTGAGGGCTCCAGGACTCCTCCTTGACCCATCTGCTCAGAATCATCAAGAACTTGCTCTGCGCCCTTGCTGGCACTGCAATTATATTAGTATGTTTGCTTTTTCAGACGTCTCCAGAATAAGCCCCCAGGTACTGGAATCCAGGTGTTCCTTTATCTCCCAAAATGAAGGTCCACGTTAAGTCTTCTAGAGCCAAGGACTAGCAAAAGCATGAGAGGGCTGGATAACGGAGAAAACGTGGATGAAGGGCATCCTGGAGGTAAGGCTGACACTCTGCATCCAGGGGTCCTGGGTCTTCAAGTCTTCTCAGAGTCACCATATGGACAACTGTGGGTCTAAGAGGCGTATAAGAATGGCATGGGCTTCAGAAGTACTGGGATGGCCTCAGGGCATTTCATCCAATCCAAGAGGATTGTTTCGGAGGAACTAAAGCGACATGAACATTATTCACACAACTACTCAGTCAGAAAATAGTAGAACCAGGATTCAAACTGAAGTCAAGAATACAGCACCCCTGTTCTCTTGGTCCCCAAAGCTGTTGAGCCTCTGGGTGAGCCCTCATGGTGGATGGCTAGGGAAACTGAGGCCTGAAAGTGGGACATGATGTGGCTGGATACAAGCCCTCTTGACAAACATTTTTGCACAAAAGAGTTTTGATAGCAGTCTCTTGACTGAAATAATCTCGGTTGGTTTTTTAAGAGAACGGAGAGAAAAAGGAAAATAATAAGTTCTAGATCTTGTGTAATATGACCACATGGAAAGAAAAACTGCTTTCCTTCTGCCTGCACCATACTTTTTCCAAATCTTCACACCTTCACTTCTTCGCATCCTTCAGTAGGCTTTCAAATTAAACCTCAGGCATTTGCTTCCAGTCCAAGCCAACCCTTGTTTATTTGCTTCCTAGCACCTATAGCTCAGTTTTACATTACAGTTGTGTTTTTGTGATTAACAGTTTTTTCCCACTAAGATGTGAGCCCCAGGAGGGAAGGGACATATCTTGTTTCTGCTGTAACCCCAGGGTCTAGAACATTGCCCAACCCACAGTAGACGCTCAAAGATATTGGTTGAGTGAAAGAATGGAATTTTGTCAACCCATTACAAATTTTATGCCTTTTCCAGAATAATTGAGCAACACAGAGCTGTCTTTCTTTCATTAAATTTCCTTGTACTGGACATTTGGTCCTAAAGCTGTGAGAAACTGAACAAAATACCCCCAAAGTTGGAAAATGAACTCCCAAGTCATGCTTAACTGAGCCTGGATAGGTGTGCTTCAACAGTTTTGATACAGTGTGTCATTTCTACTACGTGCCTTACATTTCTGCATCTTCAGACAGTCTTCTGAGAATTTTTGTACTGAAATGGGCACAACAGAGTCTTCTCCCTATATCAGGGTGCCTTGGAAATGTCTGGAATATTTCTGGTTGTTACAGCTGGGGTAGGGGTACTACTAGCATCTAGTAGGTAGATACCAAGATCCTGCCAAACACCCCAAAAGACAGAGGACATGCCTGCATTAAAGAGTGATCTGGTCCCAGATGTCAGCAGGACCACCATGTAGAAAGCTTGTACTGTATAAGGTCATAACTGTCCTGTTGAATCTTTGGTAAGAAAAGACAAACTCAGACATATTCATGAATGAATACATGAAGATTTATTTCAGCCTGAATCTGTGCCAGGAGCTGTGCCAGGCATCTGGGAAGAGACCCCAAAATACAAACATGTAAACCTAACCCTGGGGAAGTTTAACATCTCCCTGTCTCTCCAGAGCTCTAAAGTCAGACCTTCCTGCTCCTGCCTTAGCTTTCTGTTGGGTAGAGAAGTGGTATTTTGTTTTTTGGATAAAGTAATCTAACATTTCTTCTTTTTTTAAAAAAAGATTTATTTATTTATGCATACAAGCACTGGGGTACAGGCCAGAGGAGTTGGGGGGGTGAGAGGATTCACTACAGAGAGCAGGGAGCAGAACAGGCAGATCAACAGAAGTACACTGCTGAGGGGAGCAGCGGGCACAGCAGGAGAGGTCCTCCGCACCATGTGGGTCCCCTCCCTGGCCGGCAGCAGGGATCGAACTCGTGCTGCAGTGGCTGCAGTTTGCTTCATAGTGCGTTGCTTAACTCACCAGGGAGGCCCACATTCCTTCTTTTTAAAAAAGACTTATTTTTATTTATGCATACAAGCACTGGGGTACAGGCCAGAACTGCAGGGGTGAGAGGATTCACCAGAGACAGAGTAAGGAGCAGAACAGCAGATTAACTGAAACACACTGCTGAGGGGAACAGCAGGCGAGGCAGGAGAGGTCTGCTGTGCCATGTGGGTCCCCTCCCTGGCTGGGGATCAAACTCTGAACTCACACTGGAGTGGCTGGCAATAGCTTGATAGCACTGAGTCTTAACCCTTTGCACCACCAGGGAGGCCCCAGTTTTTCTTCTTTAAGTGTGCTTTCTACAGCATTATTCATGAGTTGTATGTGTCGTATTATTGTTTCCGATTTTTGGCACTTCTCTGTCTCCATCTCTTCTTCCTGTGCCTTGTGGTTGCTCCCACTACCAAAAGAACGTATTTTCCCACCATCATTAATGTTGGATTTGGCCAAGTGCTTTGGCCCACAACACATTAGCCTAAGCGATGTAAGCAGAAACTACACGTTTTTGTGAAATTGGGCTAACCCTCTTGTACTTCTGTCATTGCCATGAAATACAGGTCCGAGAATGAAAAAAGCCTTGTAGAAAAAAACCAAAACCCAATCCTCTTCTTAGAGCCAAGTCCAGCCAGCCTACAATTTAGACAGAGCCACCCAATCAAGCTCAGCCAAAGTCAACCAAACCTTAGCTGGCTGCAGAACTGTGGGCATGAAAATAAATGTTTGTTGTTATAAGACATTGAGTTTTATTTTGATTTGTTTTCTTTTGTTAACAAGACAAGAGAGAAGTTTATTTTTCTCAAGAAAGACATCTGGGGATAGGCAGCCCAGGGTTCATATGGAGGTCTTCAGAAACCCAGGCTCCTAGGTGTCTGTCCTCAGCTCTTGCTTCCTGTTTTTATGATCGTTTCACTGTACAAAAAGTCTGCTAGAAGCACAAGCAACAAGTCTACATTCCATACAGAAGAAGGAAGAGAAAAGGAGTATGCTTTATTTTTGTTTAGGAAGACTTTCCAGAAGTCCCATATGACATTTAAACACTTATCTTTCATTGACCAGAATGTAGTCTATGGATGCAGCTACCTGCCAGGGAGACCAGGAGGTTGGTACATTAAGAGACCTGCTTTCTCCTGCAGAAGGAGCATGGTAACACCCAACTTGATGTTTGTTAGGGGCAGCTGAGTCAGACATGCAGCAGAGTGGTTTACACTGGAAAAGCTAAACATTTGTCATACATTATCATACTTTGTGCCTTCAAAACCTCATTATTCACTCCTTTTTCTTCTAGGAGAAAGTTAAAAATAGCAAAATTAGGGTTTGAACCTAGTGGGTTGACTCCAGAGCCTGCTTCTTACCTGCCTTTCAAAACTGCCTGCAATGACTGACAACTAACAGCTTCAGAGAACACACCTGTTAGAATGGCAGGAGAAAGGAGGATGAAGGAGAGGAAGAGGCAAAAGAGAAGAAAAACCAAGTGTAAAGATGCAGAGAAACAGAACCTCATCTATTACTGGTTGGGATACAAAAAGTGATATAGCCAGCGTGGAAAACAGTTGGGCAGTTCTGTGAAAAGTTAGACATACATTTGTCACATGACCCAATAGTCTTGCTCTTGGGCATGTACCCTAGAAAAATAAAAATGAAGTTCACTGAAAATCTTGCCCATGATTGTTTATAATACTTCTATTCATAATCTCCAAGTTCTGGAAACAACCCAAATGCCTTTCAAGAGGAAATTGACAAGCTGTGGTTCAATATATCATGAATAACTACTGGGCAGTCCAAAGGCACAAACTACTGCAGGGACAAAAAAGGCCTGGAGGAATCTCAAGAAAGATTTGTGCATTTGTGCTAGAAAGATGAACGAACTTAAAAAGCTACGTACTGGATGGTGCCATTTATATGCCATTCTGGAAAAGGCAAAATTACAAAGTCAGATACAGGATGGGTTGTGAGGGACTAGGGTTGGGGAAGAGTTTACTGCAGAGGGGCATGAGGAAACTTTTACGGGGTGATGAAAATATTCTATAATTTGATTGTGGTGGTCGTGGTTATGTAAAACTTTGCATCAAAAAGAGCCAATTTTACTGTATGTAAATTTTACCTCCATTAAAATTTTTAAATTTCATAGTATTGCCTCATTCAAATGCCAGGTGAGTCAGGCAGGTGCCGTTTCAATTCACTAGGCCAGGGAACAGAAGCTCAGAGGTCTAAGGCTAGATGCTCGCAGCTGGCCATGGGCGGAGCCCTCTGGCTCCGGGGAGCTCACCACTCAGACTTGTCCTCTCTGGGACTCAGTAAGTGGCAGCAGTCTCAGGGTGTTCCAAATCATGCCGGACCACCTGTACCCAGCTGCTTCTGAGCTGCCCCTTCAGACTGGTCCAGAAGATGAACAGACAACCCAGCTAAAGGTCCCGGCCTGGGACCTGGGACCCCGCAGTCACAACCATCCTCTGTCGTTCACCATCCGTCTAGCTGTCCCCTCTCCCTGGCCGTGTGTACATGTTTTCCGCCTACAGAAGTCTGGGACATGGGGTGGGAGGGGATCTCCCTTAAACATTTGATTTGGTAGCAACCGTGGACCTGAACAAGAGAGTAAATTCTGTATTCCGTCACCCCGGAGAGGAGGCCTTAGATGCCAAGGCCACACAGGAGAGTGAAGAAATGGGAACAGAAGGGGCTCCAGGTCTGTAAACAACACAGCAGTTAAACGAAGCCACTGGACAGACTGGCGTTGCCATAAGTGTCAGGAACGGCTGTAAAGACTGGGAGGAAACTACCTCATATCTCATGCTCTGGGTATGTTGCGTGGCCATGTGGGCCTTGAGTTTGGAGACTGCAGACCCGTCAGCATCCTAGACCTGTCCCTCTCTGCCAGAGCTAGGCGTGAGCATGGGCTTTTGGGGTGGCTCTGAGGAACTCAAGAAACAGCACACACACACACACACACACACACACACATACACATGCACACAGCATGTAAAATGCTGCAGTCTGAATAGGTTGGTGAATTGTATCAGTGTCTACGTTCAGTTGGATATCGTTCTCTTGTTATGTGAGATAATGCCACTGGGGAAATGTAGGTGTTCTCTCCTGTTTTGCAATATCCTGTAATCCTATAATTATTTCAAGCTAAAAAGTATGTTTAAAAGGCAGAAATAGATGACTGGATCAAGAAGATGTGGTACATATATACGTGAAATACTATTCAGCAATCAAAAAAGGTAAACTAGAGTCATCCACAGCAACATGGATGGCGCTAGATGGGATTATGCTCAGTAAAATAAATCAGAAGGCAAAAGAAAAATATTGGATGGTTTCATTTATAGGCAGAATATGATGGAAGGGATTGGGGAAAGAATAACAATTAAAAAAACACAACACAACAAAATAAAAATAAACAGACAACTATAATTCAGAGACATTTTACAGGGGAGGGAGAGGAAGAGGGGTCTAAATGAGGGTGGGAAGAACACAAAGGACTAAGGTGACAGGATATTGGTGGCAATTCCATGGGGACTACACCTGATATCAAATATATATAAATAAAGAAATTTTAAAAAATATTTTTAAAAGACAATGGAAAAGGTGTTTTAAAACAGAAGTGTTCATAATCCAAGTGCGAGCTTACACGCAATAGAAACTTACAGCAAATCCTGCTCCCCGACCCTACACAGTGGTCACTCAGTCCTTGGGGAGAACTGGACTGAGTTCAGGGTGAAGCAAAGCACAGGTGCCCTCAGCAAATGGAGCTGGGGACGGGAATGATGGGGCAGGGGCAGGGGACTGAGGGGGCGGGTGCAGGGAGTATTAGGGGAAATGAAAAACGTGAGTCCAGATGCCACTGAAATCTGCATGTAAGCTGCTGTGTGGCTTCTGTGTTAACAGCCAAGAGCATTTTTTGCGACAGGAGCTCAGTTCTGACGTGGAGGGCACTGGTGAACGAGTGAGATATAAGAGATGATAAAGGCAGACAAATGACCGTCACATGCCAAGGTGGCCCCTGAGCAGCTGTGAGGGTCGGCTGATGGCGGGAACAGCTAGATCTGATGGCGCTCAGGGCACCTGCATGTGGTCATTCACGGCTGGGCCATTCTGCTCTTTACTCTTTCCCAGGCTTCGGCAGCAAAATGCAGTATGTCTGTGATGAGTCATGACAGGAAGCAAGAGGAGCCTGCTGACCCCTGAGGGCTGGTGGGAAGGAGAGCTAGAAGAGCCAGTTCCATGCGTCAGGGAAGCAAAGGAGGAGAGTTGGTGAGCTACACCAAAAAGGAAGGAAGAAAAGCAAAGTTGCGTGAGCAACCACCTTTTGGATGCAGAGAGACTTCCAAGATTCTGTACAAACAACAACAACAACAAGAAAAATGGAGACTGGAGAGCCTGTCAGCCTACAGGTCATGGTCAAGACTAATATTAACCTGACTTCTCTGAGTCCTCTGACCCCAAAGGGAAGCTGGATTTTCAGTGATCTTAAGGGAAGTGAGCGTGCCCGGCTGTGCAGTGACCTGCAGTAACCTCTGCTTGATGACAGCCTCCCCAAGGCTGCCTCCCCTCCCACGCCCATGGCCTCCGCGACCAGCTCCACCTCGGTTTTGCCATCTCTCCCTGTGTGCCCCATGATCTGCATGCACAGTGGGCCCCAGGGAGCAGGGGCTAACCAGGAACAGTGGGACCCAGGGCCCATTTTCTCCCTGTCCTGTGGAAATGCAGATAAACACCTACCCTTGTCTATCATACATTGCCCCTGGGCAGAGCTGGGTCTGAGCCTGGCCACAAAGGCTATCCCATCCTCAGGTCCTTCCCGGGAAGCAGGCACCATGCTTGCTGGGGGCACACCAGGACACTACTCCTTGCAGCCAGGATTCCAGCAGAGGCCTGTCTGATGACAGGGCCCAGTATGCCCCACGGTATCTTCTGAGGGGGAGCATGATTATACAAGTGCTCCAAGGATTGGAAGTGCGCGGCCAAGCCCCAGACCACACGGTGCTGCAGCTGCTGGGGCTGCACCCCAGTCCCGTGCTCACAGAGAATGAAGTCGCCCATCCTGTCAGGGCAGCCCCTACCCCCCGTCCTTCAGGAAACCTTTGACTGTCCTAACTCAGGTGACTTGGACCTTCTGGCAATTCCTTCAGAACACCCGCTCCTCTGACACTTTCTCTAGTGCTCTATGCCCATCGGAGAGGCTGGGCAGGGCGGATGTGAGGGCTCCCCCAGAGCTGGACTTCAGATGGCATGACCACTGCAGTATCTAAGTACGGTGACAGGCAGCAGGGCACTCAATAGACACTAGGCACTGTTTTTCAGGTAGATGACAGACAGACAGACAGACAGATAGACAGGCAGGCAGGTAGGCAGGCTTTATGTTAACAAGAAAGCAGGCATTACCTTAGAAACCAGTCTTCTGGTGGGATTACATGTGATTATCTTCATACTTCTGTGTATTTTCCAAATTATTAAATCAAAGATATTACTTTAATATTCTGAGGGGAGTGAAGAAAGTGTTATAAAATTAAAGCAAAGTCATCTTTGAAGAAACAAGTGCTCCCATAAGAAGCACAGGTGTCTTCGATGAGTACTTCCCACATGCTCTCAGGCGGCACCAGGACCCAGAAACCAGTAAGACTTAGCCCTCACCCAAGGTGCCAAGGAGGCTGGCAGGAGGTAGGGGAGGTACCATGCCTGAATAATCTCAGAGCAATGCTTCCAGAGGCACACAACCTCCAAGGTGTTCTCAGAGCCCCAGGGGTGCAAAGGTGCTTATAATGCCTTTCTTGTCCCAAAGTAAACAATCCAGTCCAAAAAATGGGCAGAAGAGCTAAAAAGACATTTCTCCAAAGAGGAAATCCAAATGGCCAACAGGCATATGAAAAAATGCTCAACATCTCTTGTAATCAGAGAAATACAAATCAAACCACTATGAGATACCACCTCACTCCAGTGAGAATGGCACACATCAAAAAAACTAGCAACAACAAATGTTGGCGAGGATGTGGAGAAAAAGGAACTCTCTTACACTGCTGGTGGGAATGCAAGCTGGTCCACTCACTATGGAAAGCTGTGTGGCAGTTCCTCAGTGCACTAAAAATGAAGCTCCATATGGTCCAGCAATCCCACTCTTAGGAATTTACCCAAAGGACACAAAAACACTAATTCAAAAGGACACTTGCACACCCATGTTTATTGTGGCACTTTTCACAATAGGCAAGCTATGGAAACAACTTAAATGCCCAAAAATAGATGACTGGGGGCCTCCCTGGTGGCGCAATGGGTCAAGCAACGCACTATGAAGCAAAGTGCAGTCACTGCAGCACGAGTTCGATCCCTGCTGCCGGCCAGGGAGGGGACCCACATGGTGCAGCAGACCTCTCCTGCCTCGCCCGCTGCTTCCCTCAGCAGTGTGTTTCAGTCAGTCTGCCTGTTCTGCTCCCTGCTCTGACTCTGGTGAGTCCTCTCACCTCCCGCGACTCTGACCTGTACCCTAGTTCTTGTATGCATAAACAAATAAATCTTAAAGAAAATAGATGACTGGATCAAGAAGATGTGGTATATATACACCATGAAATATGCAACAATCAAAAGATAAACACATGCAATTCACAGCAACATGGATGGAGCTATAAGGGATTATGCTGAGTGAAATGAGCCAGAAAGAAAACAAAAAATATCGGATAGTGTCACTTATAGGAGGAATGTAGAGGAAACAAACAAGGGACTAAGGGGGGGGGGGAATCAATCAAATCAATAAAAAATCAAAATCAACAGAAAACTATAAATCTGAGACAGTCCTGAAGGCAGGAGGAGGGAGAAAGAACAAAACGGGTGGGAAGAGCACAAGGGACTATGGCGATGGGGCACAGGTGAATTGGCGATGGGAATGTCACAGGATGAGATATATACATTGTAAAAAATGAAAAATAATGTAAAATATATATATAATTAAAATAAAAAATAAAACAAACTTGCAAGAACATAACCTCTTAAAACTGCCCTGAACTTGTAACCCAAATAGCCCTGAACTTGTAACCAAGTGAAAGAAACTCATCAGTTACTGTCCTCAGCTCCCCAACTTCAGGGTAGTCCTCAGCGACCATTGCTGAAAGCTTCAGGGGACTTATTAAGACTACCTACTGTTAGCCACATTTGCAGCTACACCCTTTCTGCTCCCCCCCCCCACCCCAGCCTCATGAAACAGCATTTCCCCTCTTTTCCAGATGAGGTCACTGAGGCTCAGGGAGACCACAAGAGGCAGAGCTGGGGCTGAAATGCACGTGCCTGTTGTCTGGACAGTTCAGAAGTCCCTTCAGTCAAAAAGATGTAGACCTTGGCCTCTGACCAGCCAATCCCACCCAACCTCTGGCTGCCCTAATAAAGACTAAGCAGAATGGAGAGGCAGTGCATCCTTTGCCCTCTCTCTGCCTCATAAACATGTTTTCTTTCTCTCTAGGAATGGAGTCCAGCTAGCCCCTGTTCCTGCCTGTGTCTTAATCTTTCTTTACATGAATTCCTGAGTTAATTAACAGCCTCCCCTTGGCTATGCCAAGAAAGCAACAGAGGGTTGGTTTTTTTTTAAGGCCAGAAAGAAAAGGAAAAAGTGTAAGTGGTTTTACAGTCCAAAGTGAAACTCCACTAACTTCCCAACTTCCCCCTTGGGAAGAAGGAAAACTGTACCACATTTGTTTACTTGGTCAATGAAAATAGGAAGGGGATGAGAAACCAAGGAGGAAATGACCTTACCACAGCTCAAGAATCAGCCAAGGCTCCCTATTACCAGTTATGAGAGATAAGTACTATTAGCACGTTTCTTCTATCCATTTCCTCTAGTTCTGCTGCCCAACTTCCCCAAGAGCACCCCTCACAGGTGCGCTGTTCACCCAGACAGCTCCTGGGTCACTGCCATGTGTTGGCAACTCTCAACAAGGTCAGCAATAGAACGGTTCTCCCACTCGGGCAGACCAGGCAGCTGCCCTGCTCCCTTGTTAATCACCGTGGCAGGTAACAGTGCCTCCATTTAAACCCTCCCCAAGTCACTGCCTGACTCCTTCCTTCACTCTGAGTTCTTCAGAGCTATGTTTCCCAAGTGGTAGTTTCACGGAGACCTACATGCGAAGGGAGGGGGAAACGAGTGAAAATTCCTTTCACATAGGATGGCTTAGTAGGCCCACTTCTAAGCCTGCCTCTACTGACCCTGTCCAAGAACTTCTGAGCTTCGCCAACATGTGTGCCGCATTCCCCTTCCGGTTCCACTCAGACATCCTCATGACACAGCCAGTACGCTGGCAAGCCTGGGACCCTCAGTGTCCTGCTTGCCTGGGCTCTCCGCTCCCCATCAGCCATTGCCCTGTCATGTAGATGCCTTTCTCAATGTTTCCTCTATCAGTCTTACATTCTTTAGTTATAGAATGAATGGCCAGATCCTGCAAGGATTCCGGGGAATTCTCAACATTGGGGAGCAGAGGAGGTAAATAATTTGAAATTGAAGGGGCCCTTTCCAGCCCTAAAATCAACAGACACACTGCTAGTTTTAGATCATAGCCTCGTACTCGTTGAAATTATTGCAAATATCTGTGTCTTGATTTATGTATTAGTCTCCTTGGGCTGGCATAGCAAAGTAGCACAAATTGGGTGTTTGCTTTTTAATAGAAATGTATTTGTTCATACTTCGGAAGTTCAGAAGTGCAAAATCAGTTATCAGCAGGTCTGGTTTCTCCTGTGTCTCTCCCCTTGGCTGGCAGATGCCCACCCTCTTGCTGAGGTCCCCTGGCCTTGCCCTGTGCCAAAGCAGCCCTGACATATCCTCTAATAAGAACACAGTTCTGGGCCTCCCTGGTGGCGCAGTGGGTTAAGCACAGCACTATAGGGCAAACCGCAGCCACTGCAGCACAGAGTTCGATCCCTACTGCTGGCGCCAGGGGAGGAGCCCCACATGGCGCAGCAGACCTCTCCTGCCTAGCCCGATGCTGCCCTCAGCAGTGTGTTTCAGTCAGTCTGCCTGTTCTGCTCCCAGCTCTGTCTCTGGTAAAGCCGCTCACCACCACCCCTTCCCACACCTCTGGTCTGTACTCCAGCTTGTGTGCACAAATAAACAAATCTTTTTTTTAAAAAAAAAGAACACAGCTCCATGGGATTAGGGCCCCACCCTTGTGGCCTCCTTCAACCTTCACTCTCTCTTAAGAGCCCTGTCTCCAAATACAATCCCACCTGGGGTTAGGGCTTCAATATGTAAATTTGGCAGCAGCACAATCCCACCCACAATGAGTAAAAATATCAAAAGACCAGAAAGAATTCAAATGTTCATCCATAAACTATAGAACGGACAACTGTCAACTGGAAAAGGAAATTTTTATAGACCACTCTGGAGCAATTGCTAGGATTTGTTTTACTGTTGCTTAGTAAAAAAAAGCAAAGTAGAATAAAGTGTGTACATTACGCTAACAGTTAGTGAAGAAAAAAGGAGCATGTTTTTTCCTTATGCATAAAACATAAGCAAAAAGGAAAAACATATTTTTTAAAATGGTTACCTATAAGGAGGGAAGGATATAATGAAAGAGAAATGAAGAGAAATTGGCTTTTGAATGTCGCTTGTCTTCAAATTTGAGTAGGAAACCATCAAAATTACATTTTCATAAAAAAAAGAAATAATTTTAAAGAGACACCCCCAAAATTAAAATTAATGCTTGTAGCTTGTACCTAATGGGTGACATAACCAGAGAAAAACTATTTTTAGGGAGATTAAAGCTTAGTCATTTTAACATAAATTCTTACTGGGAAATAGCTTGAAGGACAAAAGGAAATGACAAAAAAATCTGAAATCACTTTGTCTAATCTTACTGGCCTTACTAATCTGAGCCTATTGTGTGTGTATGGTGAAGGATAAATCAGATGAATAACTATGCTGCAATTCTCATAACTGAGGTTTTCAACATGGTTGAAAAAAATACAGATATGAGACAAACAAAGTAAAAATTCCATGGTTTGAATAAGAGTTATAAATATCATAAGAACCTATGATATCTCTTATCTTTTAAAAATATGTACACATTTCCTTGTAAATGGCCGATAGATATATGAAAAAATTTTCAACATCACTTATAATCAGGGAATGCAAATCAAAACCACAATGAGAAACCACTTTACACCAGTGAGAATGGCACATATTTAAAAAACAGGCAACAGTAGCCTCCATGGTGTTGCAGGGGTTAAAGTCTCAGCCCTATCATGCCAGCCTGGGAAGTGACCCACATGGCACAGCAGTATCACCAGTATCACCCCACAGTAATGTATTTCAGTAGATCTGCCTGTTTTGCTCTCCATTCTCTCTCTGGTGAATCCTCTCACCCCCTTGCACCTCTGGTGTAGACCCCAGTTCTCGTATGCATGCAGAAATAAATCTTAAAAAAAAAAGGCAATAACAAATATTGGTGAAGATGTGGAGAAGAAGAAACTCTCCCACACTGCGGGTGGGAATGCAAACTGGTCCAACCACTATGGAAAGCTGTGTGGAAGACCCCTAAACCACTAAAAACGGAGCTACCATATGGCCCAGCAATTTCACTCCTAAGAGTTTACTCAAAGGACACAAAAACAAATTCAAAAGGATACCTGCACCCCTATGTTTATTGCCGCATTATTTACATTAGGTAAGATATGGAAATAATCCAAATGCCCAAAAATAGATGACTGGATCAAGAAGATGCGTCTTTATGCACAACAGAATATTAATCAGCAATCAAAAAAGATAAACTCATGCCATTTGCAGCAACATGGATGGAGCTGAAGGGATCATCCTCAGTGAAATAAGCTAGAAGTAAAAAGAAAACTATCAGATGACTTTACTTATAGGAGGAATATAAGGAACTAAATAAGGGATTGGGGGAGAAAAAGTAACAATAATAATGAGTAAAAAAATTAGCAGGCAACTATAAATCAGAGACATTGTGCAAGGGAGGGGGGAAGAGGGATAAAACAGGTGAGGGAAGAGAACAAGGGACAATGGTGATGGTTCACAGATGAATTGGTGGTGGGGATTTTACAGGAAATATCGCTGAGAGGAAAAAACATACAAGCATACACTCTATAAAAATGAACAATGACGTAATATATATATTAAAAATATAAAATAAAAATATGTACATGTTTCCTATTTTGCCCATTGAGAAGACCAAGAAATGTGACAAGTCTTGTAAAATGAGCACCCCCTAGATCCAGGTGTGGTGTCTAATGACACCTCTCATTAAAAGGTACCAGATTTCTTATAGAAGTGAATGATTCAAAGTCTGAGTAAAGGTATCTTCAGAATGAACCTAAAACACTCATTCATATTGTTCTAATAGACTATAAAAAGGAATTAAAGAACCCGATTCAATAACTTCGATTGGTCAAAGGCGGTATAATTGAAGCTTCAATAACAACAATAACTACCATGAATTAAATACATTTAAATCAATGGGATCATAATAATATTAAACACAAACATACATGTATGCATGCATGTGCGCGCACGTGCACACACACACAAACTCATTGTTTACCTTTAGAAGATGCTAGAGAACCAAATCAAGACAACTGATAAAGGGAAACGTGCAACATTTACCCTGCTTTCATAATTGGAACCTCAAAGTAACTCTGTGGTTGATGAGGAGAATCTTACCTTTGTAGAAGGAGTCCAGTTGAAAAACAAAGAGGGGCGTCCCTGGTGGCACATGAAGCTATCACTAGCCACTGTAGCATGAGTTCAACCCCCGGCCAGGGAGGTGACCCACATGGTGCAACAGACCTCTTCTGTCTCACCCTTAGCAGCGTATATCAGTCGATCTGCCTGTTCTGTTCCCTACTCTGTGTCTGTAACTTCTCTCACCCCCCACACCTCTGGCCTACACCCCAGTTCTTGTATGCATAAATAAATAAATCCTAAAAAAAGAAGGAATATCACTCTTGTACTCTAATGAATTAATGGACCTATGCAATGATTATCAGCAGATGTCAACAAGAAAAAAATATGCAGTCATCACAAGCCCTTTGATGGAAGAACATAGAGGGGAGTTTCCAGGGGATATCACCCTTAACACCTTTGTTTCCTTTGGCTGGCCCCAAAAAAGCATTAAATCTGTGGAAAGAGAAGGGGCAAAGAAATTCTTGAAAGTTTTGGTCTGGACAGCCAATTTAGTGAGCCGAATAAAGCTCTTTTCATTGTCTCTGATGACAGGGTATCTCTCCATCTCTGTGCAGAGAGGGCACCTTCACACAGAAACTCAGTACCTGCTTTCCAGGGGAGTGGAAGGGAAGAAGGTCAGGGACAATTTCTGCTTTTAGAAGAGGGGCTTAGGGTACCATTCATTCAGCTCCATCTATTTATTTCAAAATAATCAACATGCTCCTTTGGCACATCTTGGGGTGACCTGACCTGGTTAGTAAGGTCACTCTGAAGTAAACTCACTAAAAATCATAATCAAGTCAAATCTAATCAAGCCTCTAGATCTCAATACCAATTTAGAACAAATACAGGAGAGAGAGGAATACTTTGAACGACACCATGGAGATGAATTGCAGAAAATTCTGTAAGATAAAATATTGGATTTCTTCAAGCAAATATGAGAAAACAAAAGATGAAGGAAGGCCTTACAAGTCAAAAAATACTGAAGTGAAAAATTAATCAATCATAATAGGAGGTCCCTACTTGGATCCTAAATTTTGGTGTGACAATCAGGGAAATGTAAACACATGCTAGAAATTTGATTACGTTAAATAATTATCTTTGTTATTTTAAGATGATAATAGGATTGTATTTATTATTCTTCATGGATATATGCTGAATTATTTACAGATGAAGTGATATATAATACTCATTCAAAACATAGAAAAGCTTTTGCACATATTCAACTGATACAATAATATAATAAAATTTTATTATCAACAATTAACAACTATCCTCCTTATATGCTATCCCTCAGATTAAAAAATAAGTGTTTCCTACCTCTATTTCTTGAACACTGCTTTAATAAATGACTTTTTAATTGTCTGTGCCTTATCCCTATGGGATTGGGAACAGCAGGAGGTTCAGGAACTTTCTCTCTCTCTCTCTCTCTCTCTCTCTCTCTCTCTCTCTCTCTCTCTCTCTCTCTCTCTCTCTCT
>JAGFMF010011399.1:1395444-1436155 GCA_019455555.1 Galemys pyrenaicus
CTCTCTCTCTCTCTCTCTCTCTCTCTCTCTCTCTCTCTCTCTCTCTCTCTCTCTCTCTCTCTCTCTCTCTCTCTCTCTCTCTCTCTCTCTCTCTCGCACCTTGGCTCCTGGCAAGTTATCATCCTCTTCAGGAGAGAAAACAGAAGCTCAGAGATGCAAAATACTGGCCTAAACTCGCTCAGGATGCAAATCCAGGCAGGCCTGGTGCCAAGCCAGAGCTCATAGCACAACCCAGTGGTACATGGCAGAGGTGAACAGGGAAGAGGGCAAAAGGACTCGAGGGAGGCAAAATTAAAATGTTACTGGCAGATCTGAGGCTGTGATCCTGGGGCTTTACTGTGTGACCAGTGGTCTAGGTCTCACCTGTAGGGGTCTTTTGTGGCCCTATCTCTGGGCAGGGGTCTGGTGTCACCACACCTGGCAACTCTGCATGAGCTTGACCGAGACATTCTTCCCTTTCCTGAGCTTCAAGTTCCCCAGATGTAAGTGGGAACAGTCAGTCCTTAAGAGTTATTTCCATAAACCCCTTTTCCAAACTCAGTCTCCCTCAAGCCTCACTCCCACCCTCACCAATATCTAAAGTGGAGAAAGGAAATGATCTGGTAGAAGCAGGACAGGGTCCTAAATAAAACCCTGACAGTCGTGCCTCCCTCTGCCCACAAAACCCAGAAACAGTGAGAGGGTGGGGCCCCCCACTATCCGCAGGCTTGATCCACTTTCACTTAAATATTAAACGAAGGGCGATTCCCTCAGGTCAGAGTTTCTGGCCACACCTGGAGTTTCACCACTTGGCAGGGGAAACCCTGAAGCACAGACAGAGGGAGCACTTACCTGGGCCCCCCCGCAGGCCTGCCCATCCCCAGGTAGCCTTCCCTGACTCAGTGTCTGCCCCTGGGCCTACTGTTTCTCAGTGGTGGGCCTTGCTAGCCCCAGATGACTGTTGGTGTTTTTCCCTGACATTTGTAGTCTTTAACAAACCCTTTCAGCAAGCTGCTCTGTTAATGATTGAGCTCAGACGCTGGCTCAGGGGCTCTGGAACATGAACAGAGGCCAAGCCTGGGGAGGGGGCATGGGGAGAGGGAGGGAATCCAGAGCAAGGCCCAGTCTCCCCATGGGCCAACAGAGGGGTCTTGTCTCCAAGCAGAGCTTTGTTAGCCTCCCAGCAGAGAATCTTGTAGAATACACCGCACCCCTCACTCCCCAGGTCCTAAAGCCTACCTCAGCCTGGGCTCTTAACCCCAGCAAGGGGGGATAGGTGTGGTCTGAGTGCTTTTTACCAAGGAAAGACATCTGCCCCAAAATATGTGTGCTGGAATGCTTAAATATCCTGAAATGCTCTGCTTGTGAATGTAGGTGAAATCAAGAGCTTATTCATTAGTTGAGAAACTAAACCAACTACACACAGGACCAAAACCACGTCTTCCAGAAAGACATCAAAAGACTCTAAAACTATCCCCACATTGCCCTCCTGGCCCCACCACTGTGGTGAAATCCCACTATTCCAGGTTCTGTCTGTGGGTTAAGCTTTCCTCTCCTGGCATTTTGATTTAAAATGCAGAGGTTCATGGAGGGGGACAGCAAACTATTTTTGAGTATCTGTCACCTCGCTGGCACAAGTCTAACTAAATGCTTTACGTGAGTTCTCTTTTTTCGATTTACTTCTCCTTGCAACCTGATTAGTGTTTTCACTCTTACCTCCAGTTCACAGAGGGGAAACTAAGCTTCTTTAAGGAGGACGGCAAATCGCCCCACAAGTCAGAGGTCGGGCTGGCATTCAAAGCTCCAGCTCTGGCTCCACAGAAGTTATACCCATGGTTTTCAAACTGAGTTCTGTGGACCTCTAGGGTTCCAAAAAGCACAAAACAGGGGAAGACAGATCGTGTGGGCAAGCTCTGAGGTCCTGCTCCTGCTTATTCTGCCCTGTTTATTGGAGTTCCATGAAAAAGCAAGGTCTTCTTCCTAAGTAGCTTGGGACAACCTCTCACCTGACCTGAACACCTGAGTAGCTCACAGAGGGAAGGGGATGTGCATGGGGACACACTGCCCACAGGATCAGAGCTCTGGTTCTGGCTGGATCTTCTTTCAGTGACATTCCAAGGGTCCCAAGTTAGGTCTGGAAATGCTCCCAACGGGCCGGTCATTTTCCAAGCTCCCAGGATACCTGAAGGATGCCTGTGTTCATCGACAGAGTGGAGGGAAGGTGGTTTTGCAGCCAAACAAAGTCAGGGCTGGAGCCGGAGTTCCCTCCACCCTGTAGATGGCCAGGGACCATCTACAGGGTGGTTGAGAATTTCTCTACATGAGGCGGAAACCTTGGTACCTGCCACTTGGGTCTTCTTCTCTGTGAATTTCCAGCATTAACCACTGTGTCTAGAGAATGTCAGTGCCCTATAAATATTTGCTGAGTTGCTCTGAAAGGCCCTCACATCTCTGAAGCCCTGACCATGTGCTACACTTGCTTACCTGCTAGGCCTCCTACCTGCCTGGTCACACCAACCGGCAAGGCAGGAATGGGAGGTGGCCTCATGGTGGCCCTTTCAGTTCAGTATTTTAGCCTCATCCATATGAGGAGGGCATTTGCTACGCACATAGCCAGGGCCGGCTGCAAGCAATGCAGAAGCCTCAGGCGGGGTTGGTAGCGGTCCAGGATGGAAAACTTCATAAATCAAGCTCTGCCAAGGCTTGCCAAGAGATTATGCTTCCCCCAGACTGCCCCTGGGGTTAGTTCTCCCTGCTGGGCTGTGATGGCCGTTTTCCTGGCGCCTGAGCCTCCACATCCATGCAATGCCTTGGTGCAGAAGGGAATTTTCAGTCAGCGAGGCCACATCTGCTCACTATTCTGAGATCAGTTCAAAACAGCAAGGGTCGTCAGGTGCTTCCGGGTGTGCTTCTGCAGAGCTGCCTGTGCCAGACAGAGAGCAAACATGAAAACAAGATCTTGTGTGCCCCATAAGTTAGCTCCAAAGAGCAAGAGATGCTATGGAGGGAATAAAGCAGGGTGAGGTGATGGAGAATGGTCTGGTGGGGCGTGGCCTTGGTGCCCTTTTGAGGAACTAGGTAGAGAGCGTGAGGGGTGACAGTGAGCAGAGAACAGAAAGACGTGGGGAAACCAAGCAGGAGACTGGGAGGCAAGTGGTCCAGGCAGAGGGGGCAAGCACCAAGGCCCAGGGTGGAGGTGAGCTGGGCACACGCCAGAGGCAAGACCACAAGAGCGGCTACACCGGGTGAGGGAGAGTGGGAGCAGGCACCCCAGAGTACCAAGAGCGTGTCGCCCACAGCAGGGGGTTAGGTCATGTTCTGAGTGCAGTGGGAGGACTGCAAAGTTTTCAGTTTGCATTACTGGTGACGCTTGGGCCCAGGACACGGGACTGACTCACAGGGAAGCGTGCTCCAAGTGTCAAATGCTCTGCCCAAAAAAGAATAAAATCTCGGGCCTCCCTGGTGGCACAGTGGGTTAAGCAATGCACTATGAAGCAAACCGCAGCCACTGCAGCACGAGTTCGATCCCTGCTGCTGGCCAGGGAGGGGACCCACATGGCGCAGCAGACCTCTCCTGCTGTGCCCGCTGCTCCCCTCAGCAGTGTACTTCAGTTGATCTGCCTGTTCTGCTCCCTGTTCTCTGTGGTGTATCCTCTCACCCCCCCCCACACACACCTCTGGCCTGTACCCCAGTGCTTGTATGCATAAATAAGTAAATCTTTAAAAAAAAAAAAAAGAATAAAATCTCCCATAAAATATTTTTATATTGATAACTGTTGAGATGACAATGCTTTTGCCTACAATTAATTTCATCTTTAACCTTTGTAATGATTCCTAGAAAATTTAAGCGCGCATCCATGGCTGGCATTCCACTTCTATTGGGTGGAAGACACTGGAAGACAGACGGCCAAGGCAAGGGAAAGGCGGGGTGGTGTGTGTTCTGAGGCTAGAGCCAACAGGACTTCAGCTGCATTGAATGTGGGAATGGGCTGTGCTCCAGGTTTAAAGAAAAGTGATGTGTGGCCCTCTCTACAAACCCCTCCCCTGTGCACTGTGCCTGGCCAGGGAGGAGATGTCGAAGATGCAGAAGGCACAGCCCTGTACACAGAAGTCCAGTTTCACATATTAAAATAAACCTGCACTCACCATTTCAATACTATAAATACAATCAGTTACTGTCAGCAGGGAGACAGGGGGTGGTGTTGACACAGGTGGCTTTCTAGGGGTTTGCAGGTGCTGAGGGAGCAGCCCTTGAGCCAATTTTTTTTTTCACTTACTTTTATTGATTTGGCTTAGGAAGAATTCAATTGTAGAAGTTTGTAGATGTGGGGGCCTCCCTGGTGGCACAGCAGGTTGAGCACCGCACTGTGAAACATTTTACCCAAGTGGCGCAGCAGACCTCTCCTGCTGTGCCCGCTGCTCCCCTCAGCAGTGTGTTTCAGTCAGTCTGCCTGTTCTGCTCCCCGCTCTGACTCTGGTGAGTCCTCTCACCTCCTGCGACTCTGACCTGTACCCCAGCTCTTGTGTGCATAAATAAATAAATCTTTTAAAAAAATAAAAAGCTTGTAGATGTGGTAATCATTCTTGATTATCTGCAAGTGATGATTCTGCATCCAGATGCCACAGGGCTACAAGTGGACCAAATTATTTACCTTTTCACCTCATCCTGGGTTTTCAAGGATGCAGGATAATCAAAAGGACAAATCCCAACATCTATGCTTCATCTCCTGCCCAAAAGAGGACACCCCACCTGACCATTTTCTGCCACTGTGGTAATAGAGGTTTCAGTCCGTGGTTTCCCAGGCTTCCTTGGCCTCCTGCTGATGCTGGTGCTTCCCTGGTGGGGGGCGAGGGGGATCCAGCATTACATAGCACATGCCAGATATCGCTGCATCTGTCTTACTTGACTAAAGCAAAATCCCAGCGTAATCTAAAGCAGTGGAGACAGGGCCATGCAAACCTGGAGAGGTGATGGTGAGAAGCCCTTCTGTTTGCATGGAGTGGGAGCAGCAAAGCATGTGTATGGAGCGGATACCAGAACAGGAAAGGCCTGGCTTCCCTTTGGGCCTAGGGGGGTGCCCCTGTGGGGAATTTAGCCTGGGGTGATGCAGTCTGACTTCCCTGCCAGCTGTGAAAAGTCAGGTAAACATTTAATTTACTTACCTTGTTTATCGCTTGCCTTTCCCCCAGAATGTAAGACCCATGTGGGTAGGATTTTCCTCTCCTTTGAAGGGTTTCCTTGTGCTGAAAGCCATACTGGCTCATGTAGGTGTTCAGCATGGCGGTGTGTAGGGCCAGGATGGACAGGAGGTAGTTTCCCTATGATGCGGGCGGACAGGTAAAGGAGGAGTCCTGGAGCCCTCAGTGGCTTTTTCAGGCTCTTATCAGTCTCTCTGCATCAGAGGTGACCAGGTACATGGCAGGCAGGGAGGCTGGGGGGCCAGGAGGCTGGCAGATTGCTGCTACTTCTTCTGCTGCTTGTCCTCTGCTGCTTCCTGCCGCTGCTTTTCTTCTGCTGCTCTGTCTCCTGCTGCTTACTGCTTCTACTGCTGGCGTCCCTGTGACACCAGCCTTATGTGCCTAGTCTCTTGCATAGGTGTGCCCACCTACACATGCCAGCACTCTACGCCAGATACCCTCCACCGGGCATGTGTGCAGGACCACAGGTGTCTATCTTTGATGCTAATGGAGGGAGGGCAGAAAAACCTGATAACCTTCATTTACCCTACAAAAGTGCTAAAGTCTCGGCCTGTCAGTCTTGAGAAGCCTAAGTGCAGGGTGGCCTGGCAGGCTGGGAACCTGGAGGAAGTAGAATTCTCCTCTCTGTCAGTCATGGGGTTTGGCTGATAATGTCAAAGGCAGTTAAGCTCTGTGAACCATATTTCCTTGTGGCCACATCCAAAGACCTTTCTTTTTAAAATATCATCTTGTTCAATTCCTCTACATTGAGAGGATTAGCTCCCAGCTGGGAAAATCTCAGGCAGAAGTCAATTGGATGATGGAATTTAAGGGTTTTTTTTAAAGATTCATTTATTTATTCATACAAGAGCTGGGGTACAGGCCAGAGGTATGGGGGATGAGAGGAGTCACCAGAGACAGAGTGGGGAGCAGAACAGGCAAAATGAATGAAACACACTGCTGAGGGGAGCAGCAGGTGAGGCAGGAGAGGTCTGCTACGCCATGCGGGCCAGCTCCCTGGCAGAGGACCTAAATGGCCCCACTGCAGCAGCCGCGGATGTCCATAGTGCAGCGCCCAACCCCTTGCGCCACCAGGGAGGCCCTAAAATTTAAGTTTGACAAAGTCCTTGGACTTCTTTCCAGGGTCACCAGTACAGGATCAGGCCCTTCACAGAGACCCAAGGGGTTATTCTATGGTTCCCACTAGGGAAGGTACAGTTTCCACCAGTGAGTACAGCTCAGAGAAGGGCAGAGGCTGGTGGGGGCCACATAGCAATGAGAGGGACTTCCTGGTGTCGCAGCACAGCTGTTACCAAGCAAATGAGCACTGCTCCGTGCGCACAGGCCCGATTGTGCACCAGGGCTCTGAGAGGAGAAAGACGTTTTATTGCTATTAAGTTGGCAGTGACACAGGAAATCTCCCTCAGCCTACCTAAATGATTAAGAAAGGTAGTGAGGTTATGTAGAACTTGGGGACCAGAGCTGAGAAAAAGGAGTTAAATTTTATAGGCTGAAAAGGGGGCCCGGACAAAGAAATGTGAACTTGACTAAAGTTCATTGGTCAATTCCAGGGCAGCTCCAACCTGAAGAAACATGAAGAGACTTTTCTTCAGGTAACAGGAGTTTTGAATTCCTGTGGTGGGCCCCTCACCCCTAGCTCACACTCCTCCCTGTATTTGTGTCTCCCAATTCCAGATGGCCTTGGAGCTCTGCTCAAAGTTAGTTGATAAGCATCCGGGCTTGGCTGGGTCTATAAAAGCAAGTCTAGTAGAAAAGTCTAGATCTTTTTTCCCCTCCTTGGTGCTCCTATGGACTAAGAGAGACTTAACCATGTCGCCTCAGTTTGATGGCCCTACACCTTGTCTCCCTTCCTTCTTTGGACTCTACTCCATCACTGTTGATGAGCTGAATAACTGCTGTCAGGGATCCGCCCTCTTGCATCACCTTCTGGGAAAGTGACAAGGTGGTACCAGATCCTTCCCAGGGCCCTCCAATCCTAAAGCAAAAGGATGGACACTTGGCTTCCTCCTAGCCTTGGAGCCTGTCACATTGGCTCTGGGCTGCCACACTGGGGCTGGCAACCACTCTGAGCCTCGGGTTCCTCGTCTGTGAAAAGAGGGTGTAGTGCCAGGAAGGGGCACAGAGCAAGTTCGGGATGGTTCTAGCAGACAGGGATAAAGGAAGGAGTCTCGGAGCCCTCGATGGCTTTTGTGCTTTTATTACAGAGGTGGCATCAGGTACATGGGAGGCATGGGTGCTGGGGGTGGGGGGTGGAGGCTGGCAGGCCTCCCAGCCCCCGGCGCATCTCACCCTCTCGGCTGCTTTGCTGCTCTCGTCTCGTTCTGCTCTCTTGCTGCTCCTCTGCTGCTGCTGCTCTACGTTCCGCTGCTCTCACTGCTACTGGTGTCCTCACGACGCCGCCTCTATATGCCCGTGTCCAAACTCAGGTGCGCCCACTTGTGCATGCCCACCCAGGCATGCACGCAGCACCGCAGGTGTCCAGCATTACACCAGTGTCAGGAGGGTGGAAAGACCTGATTTCTCTGACCCTACAGAGGGCAATGAAATCCATTGTATAGGGCTATTGTGGTCAGTGAAGACATTGTTTACGTAAAACAGCTAGACCATGCTTGCCTGACATGGCAGTGAATGTTGATCTTAATGGCGTTATTATGTATTTATTCTTAGTGCAGGTGAGGAGAGTGGCAAATTCAAAGGATAGAAACTGAAAACCCTTCTGAACATCTTCTAAATCCAAAGCCACTTCTAACACTAGCCCTCCCAAATCCCAGAGCCCTTCGTTTTTGTCCCCTACTCATTTTTTTCCAATGATAGGCTCTTCAAGTGGACTCCGGAAATCTTGCTTGCTAATAAGGTAAGTGAAAGTGATCAGGTTTTTCCGCCCTCCCACCATTAGCGTCAGTGATAGACACCTGCGGTCCTGCACGCATGCCTGATGGCGGCACCTGGAGTAGGGTGTGAGCATGCATAGGTGGGCGCACCTAGGCTGAGACACGGGGCATATACAGGGATGCGAGGAGCGGGAACACAGCAAAAGTGGCAGAAAGCAGAGCAGAGGCACAAGATACTAGAGAGCCCAGGGAGTAAAGATTCGCTGCCAGCCTCCTGGCCCACCGGCCTCCCTGCCTGCCATGTACCTGGTCGCCTCGGATGCAGAAAGATCAGTAAAAGCCTGAAAAAGCCACCGAGGGCTCCAGGACTTCACCTTTACCCATCTGCCCACATCACAGAGAACCTGCTCTGTATCTTCCTGCCGCTACACTTGGGAACAAAATAAACCTGCTCGGTTTAGGAGGACAGGGTAGGTGGCAGAGAAAAACGTGTGAGAAACAAAGAGAAAATGACCAAGAAAAGACTGCAAAGAGGGGAAGGGAGCAGAGAGGAAGAAAAGTGAAGAGTGGGATGGCAAAAAACAGAAGGAAAAGAAAAAAGACAGGCAGAGACATGACCCCGGATGACCCAAAGCAAGCCACAGGGAAAGCGGGGCCAGAACAGTGCAACAGCAAGTCTGGCAGGCCCTGAATCACACTGGGCCAGTTTGGTCCAGCCAGACCCCATGGGCCTCTGCTCTATCAGAGCTGTCAATCTACGGCCAGGTGAGTTCAAGGCAAATGAGCCTGAACATGCTATTCTGGGTAGAAACAAACACCCTTTTCAGGCAGCCTGTCTGACAGAGCGAGGGGTGGGAGGGCAGGGTCTGCCCAAGCTCTAGGATGCTCTGTGGGGTCTCTGCCAGCCCAGGTGAACCCTGTCGAGTAGGTTCTAGGGCTCAGGGGTGTCTCTGTCCTCAGAGCTATGCTGGGTCAGGCCCAGGGTAGGGGGAAAGAACGTGACCTGGTCAGTGCCGGAAGCCAGCAGGACTAGGCCAGAATGGAAAACAACAGCACCACCCCCACCCCCAGGGCTAGACTGTGGGTCCCGGGGGCTGTAAGTCACTGCCCTGACTCCAGAAGACCTTCTGTATCCAAGGGGTCATCCCAGACCTGTTCAGTCTGTTCAGTCACTAAAGAAAACATCTTCATCTGAAAATAAGTGTGGGCACTTTCAAGCAGCACTGAAAACAACCTCAAGGTCCCCATTCTATGCTCCCTGGCTTGTCCAGTCTTTTCCCAAATTTTCTACAAATTTCTGGAAGGTCTTCCTTCTCAAGGTCACCTTGAGCTCCAAACACCTGCTTGCATTTGTGTCAGTTCTGCCTTCTGATCATCTCCGTCAGGCTCATCACACGCCAGAACACAGGGCAAAGTCTGCCCTGAAGATACTGGGGGTGGCGGGAAGGCAGAGTAGCAAAGAGTAGTGGCCTCTTCAAAGGGCTGAGGCTTGTCCTTCAGAGTCTGCCAGCCTTGTCAGCACCCAGAGCACTTCCCCCGGGGCTTCATCCCACACTGGCCTTGGGCCCTCCCTCCCGGGCCCCTCTCAGGCTTCCCCAGTTGCGCTTGGCCTAGCAGCTTTCCTCCTGGACTTGCCCACTCCGGGAGAGCCTGGATTTTGTCTTCCATGTGGAGCGGCAGTGACCCTGAGTTCTCTCAGCGAGCTCCTGCTCTACATCCACAGCCAGCTCGCTCTCATTCTAGCTGAAGAGTCTTCCTTTTAACACGATCCACCCCACTTGGATAGAAGCTAGGGTTTAAATAGCAAAGGCCTTTTCCACAAAGAATCCTGAACATGGCTGGGTCTGCAGACCTCAGACCTGACTCCGAAACAAGGCAGGTAACTCAAAGAAGCGGTGCTCTCATGGCTGGAGCCTGCCTGCTCACCTTCCGATCCCAAGTCACAGTTTGCAGTTTTGTGAATGGGGCTAAGAAAGGCTGTAGCATCCTGCAGCCTGTGAGCCCCCATCCACGCCTGATCTTGTCATGCCCAGCCCCTCCTGGTAGACTCAGAACAGCCTGTGTCCCTCCCTGTAGGGTAAATGGAAAAGTCTCAGGCTTTTCCGCCCTCCCACCATTGGTGTGATGATGGACATCTGCGGTCCTGCTCGCGTGCCTGATGACAGGCACCTCAAGTAGGGTGTGGGCAGGCGCAAGGGGGTGCACCTGGGCTGAGACATGGGTGTATAAGGGCAACGTCACAAGGACGCCAGCAGGGAAAGAGAAAGGCAGAAGCAGCAGCAGTAGTGGCAGAGACACGAGAGGCTAGAGAGCCCAGAGAGTGAAGATACGCCGGGGCTAGGAGGCCTGCCAGCCTCCTGGCCCCCAGGCACCCCTGCCTGCCATGTACCTGGTCGCCTCTGATGTAAACAGCAATAAAAGCCTGAAAAAGCCACGGAGGGCTCCAGGACTCCTCCTTGACCCATCTGCTGAGATCATTGAGAACCTGCCCTGTGTCCTGCTGGCACTACACTCCCTCACACGTGATCTTCAGGGATTCCCCGGGCCCTCAGGTTAAGGTGTAACTGCCCTCACATGGGTGTGAAGCCCCTTCCGGAATAAGTACTTGCCCATCTCTCCCACCAGCATAGAAGCTCCCACCCTGAGTCCACCCGGACTCACTGCCCAAATATCCCCTGGTCTCACTAAGCCTTGCTCATCTGCTGATGTTCCCTCAGCCAGGAGCGCCTTTCTCTACCTGCTTCATGTCTTCCTCCTGCCTACCTAGGTGCTCCCTCCCTGGGAACCTCTGCATCCCGACATGCCAGCCCTGGACTCCACAACACTTCTTCCGGCCCCCACCTGCTGTCTTTCCACTAATCCAGAATAGCTCGGGTGCAAGGTGCAGTGACCCAGAGCCTGAACCCCAAGCCCTAGAGGGGCTCCTGGGCTCTTGCAGAATCATTGTTTGATGCCACCAACCAAGAAGTTGGAGCCAGATATATTTTACATAATTTCCTTTTGTTGCAACAAACATTGTGGTGCGTATAACAACTCTTTGAATTAAAGATTTCATGTTCTTGGGGCCTTCCTGGTGGCGCAGTGGGTTAGCCAACATACTGTGAAGCGAATCACAGCCACTGCAGCAGCACGAGTTCGATCCCTGGCCAGGGAGGGGACCCACATGGCTCAGCAGACCTCTCCTGCCTTGCCTGCTGCTGCCCTCAGCAGTGTGTTTCAGTAGATCTGCCTGTTCTGTTCCCTGCTCTGTCTCTGTCTCTGGGGGGACCTCTCACCCCCTCACACCTCTGGCCTGTACCCCAGTGCTTGTATGCATAAATAAATAAATCTTTAACAACAACAACAAAAGATTTCATGTTTTTTGTGTACATACCCGAAAGTGGGGTTGCTGGATCATATACTGCTTCTACTTTTAGTTTTCAGAGGAAGGTCCATACCACTTTGCAAAGTGATTGTACCAATTTACATTTCTACCAGTAGAGTCTACAGCTTGCCTCTTCTAGTCTAGACTTTCTACCTCGTAAGCTAGAACATGGGTGAGCAGGGCTACAAGTATTTTTGGCTACACCACACCCAGGTCAGAGCCTAGTGAGTGGGGTTGGGATGGAAAAAGGATCAAACTCTTCTGGCCCCTGCTCAGCCACGCTCGTGTACAACTCAGTTTCAGCAACAAGTTGTGACAACAGGATTAAACGTAATAGAATTCTGCTTCCCCCAGGAAGAAAGCCCTCCAACTGGATGCTAGAAGGGAGGTGCCTGGGTTCCTGATGGGAGCCCTCTGGAGGGGGGTCTTCACCTCAGCTAGCTGGGAAGGGGGATAGAGTGAGCAGTCTTGGATCAAATGCCGCAGATGGTCACCTCTCACATAGAGTTTTTAAATAAGTATTCTTAAATGTTATGGCATTTCCATAGATATTTCTTTGTTATTTACCCTTAGGATCACTTCCAGAAACTTAAATATTTTTAAAGTAATTTTCACCAGGTCATCAATCTCACATGATGGTGTTAGAAGGTAATTTATAGTTCATGTTTTTTTTTAATTTTTTAATTCTAAAAATGTATACATAGATAAATATCATGCTTGAAGTATTGGAGGCATACAATAAAATCTAAAAGAGATGTCATAATCTTCAATTTATGAATTGTCTTCGTATTTTTCCCTTAATACTAGGGTTGAGGTTTTATTGCAATATGCATACTCTTTATTTAACTTCATAAGTTATCCATACCATTGCATTTCTCTTAGAAATTGAAATCAGTTTCTATTTCTTTTTTCAACTGAGATATAACAGACATGTAACATTATATTAGTTTCATGTGTATAACATAATTTGATTGATGTATATATTGTAAAATGATCATCACAATAGTCAACATCCATCACCACACAAAACTAAAATTATTTATTGAAATGGAAACTTTTCATATTTGCTCTCTTAGCAACTTTCAAATATGCAATATAGTATATTATCTATTATTACATAATTACATATCACCTACATTATTATATAATTACATATGTACAGTACATCCTCATCACCTGAGAGAGCTGTATCTTTTGACCGGTTACAACTCATTCATAGATTCATCTTTATTTTAATTGCTTTAAAATATAAAACAGAAAACTAAAATTAAACTAATCTCTGTAAGTCACATTGGTGGTTCATGTATCATGGAGCTGTCATCTGCTCATTTGTTAGGTGGTGTTAAGTATATAGTAGCATTCAGGTAGGTGGCAGCTGGGAATATTACATCATTTATTTTATTTTACTTATATAGCTTTATCAGTCATTAAGTATAACTTCTCCATCATCCCTTTAAGTGCATTATCTTTATTTTATACAATGACTCTGCACTGGGTAGCTCAATTATTTTTCCACAGATGATAAATTTCCTTTTTGCCTTCCATGCCTCATCCAGAACTCCTTCCATTGAATTGCTTCAAAATGCTTTGATTTGGTGTACAATACATGGCAACAAGCCCATATTTTTACTTCCTGTTCTTCCTTTCTTCCCTGGCACCAAAATTCTGTATGTTATCTACTCTCCACTGCAGGAAATGCTGTTGCCTATTATAGGAATTCTGTTGTTTTATTATAGATCTTCTGTGACAAATTATCATAGTTTCCCTTCATCCAAGAATATCAACTTGTCACTTCATATCTGAAGGATATTTTTGCTGGATATGGAAATCTGGCTCGGGTCTCCCTGGTGGCACAGTGGGTTAAGCAACGCACTATGAAGCAAAACGCAGCCACTGCAGCACAAGTTCGATCCCTGCTGCCGGCCAGGGAGGGGCACCACATGGCGTAGCAGACCTCTCCTGCCTCGCTTGCTGCTCCCCTCAGCAGTGTGTTTCAGTTGATTTGCCTGTTCTGCTCCCCACTCTGCCTCTGGTGAATCCTCTCACCCCCCACATCCCTGGCCTGTACCCCAGCTCTTGTATGCATAAATAAGAAAATCTTAAAAAAAAAAAAAAAACTGGCTCAACTCTGTGTGTGTGTGTGTGTGTGTGGTGTCATTCCCTGTTGGCCTTCATCTTTCTGATTAGAAATTTGTTCGTCATTTTAATTGTTAGTTATAAGTAGTCTATTTCTCACTTCATTGAAGAGCTTTTTCTTTGCCTTTGTTTTCACAGTTTGATCATGATGAGTCTTCACGTGGATTTCTTTATGTTTATCTTCTTATTCATTTGGCTTCTTAAATCTTGGGATTTATGTATGTTACCAAATTTCGGGGGATTTCAGTCACAATGTTTTTATTAGTTGATTCCTCACATATTCTCCTCTCCTCTGGGACTATGAACACACGAACGTTAGGACTTTTGTTATAGTTCTATAGGTCTGAGGCTCTTGTTGTTTCTTTTAAATCTCTTTTCTCTGTGCTGTTCAGGTTGAATGACTTCTGTAGACCTGCCTTCAAGCTCACTTGTTCTTTTTCTCATTTCTCTCTATTCTTCTGTTGACTCTATCCAGATAGTTTTTTGTTTCAGTATTTTACTTTTCACTTCTAAAATGATCATTTAATTCTTTTTGACTTCTATTTGCTGAACTAATTTTTTCTTTGTCGAGACTTTTTTTCATTTGTAATTTCTTCTTGAGGAATTTTAACTGGCTTAAAATTACTTCAGATAATTCCAACTTCTCTGTCATCTGTATTGGTATCTGATGATCAGCTGTTCTCATTCAAGATGAATTTCTTCTTATTTCTTTGAATATCAAATGATGTTTCATTATACCCTCACCATTTTGTGCATTGTGGTAATTTGTTTTTGAAGACTTCCTCTGATGCTGCTCCAGTGCAGAAAAGGGCTGCAGTGGTGCTACCTCATTAGTGCTAGGTGAGGGTGAAATCCAGTGTCGCTACCTCACCTCCATTGACACCTAGGAGAGGGATGCCTTGTTATGGGTATGAGAGCTCAGGCTCCCTCTCAGACCCCCTCTGACGCCACCCTGACTAAGAGGAGAGGAACAACTTGTTATTTCTGTCCACATGACACTGCAGGGTTAACTCCGTACTGGCAGGGAGGATAAAGCTCCCAGTTCCCAACTTGGCCTTCCCTAACAACACCCCAGAAGGATGTCTGGGTGACTCGTTAGAGCCTAAATGAAAGTCTCAGCTCCTAGATGGCCATCGTTGAAGGGGATGATGGTGGTGCCACATAGTTTGGATTATTATCTAAAAGTTCTCTGTCTTGCTGGAATGTCTTTTTGCTAGTCTTTGGGTTAAAGGGAACGGACTTTTGTTGAGGATTACTTTGTCTGTGCTTCTTGAAATTTTGGCTTACTAACTCTACCAACACCCAGTCCAGGATATGTTAAGCAAACGAACAACAAACCTAGGGAGCTTGTCACTGTCAGTTCCTGGATCCCAAAGTCCCTAACCAATCTGCCTTCTTCTCTCTGCCTCGCAAAGTTTTTTCAGGTTTGTTTCATATTTAATGCCCATGGTTTTTAGTTGCACTTACTGAAAGAAAAAGGAAGACAGCATATACCTGGAACATATTCTGTGTACAAGACAACATCTTTCTTGCCACATCCTAGTCACTCTTTATAATTAAATGTTTTCCACTAGCCTATCTTGTCTTGTACTTTAATGCATTCTTTCTCTGACCATTCCTCAGAAAATTTGATGGTAGAAGGCGAGGTCAGGAAGGGGTTTTTTGCAGCTTGTTTATAAGATGGAGGAGGAAGGAAATGGTACTTATATCCAAACACCTCCATCTTTCAGAACCATCAAGTTTCATAGGAGAAAATTAATTCCAGATCCACATGAGTGGTGAGTCCATGACACACTTTTGTTTTGCCTCAAAATTCACTGGCCATCTCCTATTTGGCCAAAGCACTGTTCAAGTCCAAACACCATCATCCTGCTTGGAGTAGGGAAAGTATGTAGAAACACCAGATGGTATAATTGTACCTTGAAAAAAACGTAGCCCAATGAAGAGATTTACCAGAGCACACTGCCAAATCTTTGGAAATGTCAATCTTCAGTAGGTTGAGACCTTCAACTTAGTGGGAGTGGAGAAGCATGTAGCCTTTGACGAGAATCTCCTCAGATGAGCTTCTGGACACCAGCTAGCCCAGTTGGGCAGTTTGCAGAGTAGGACCTTGGGGGTCTGTTCAGATTCCCCCCAGTGCCCCATTCCCTGTTCCAGCATGCCTAATGAGGTAGAAAGAGTTGCTTTGGCTCCATGTTGACATGGGTATGAACTCTTATTCAGGCATTTACTAATTAATGTGACTTTGACCACGTTACATAAACACTTAACCTCTGTTACTTTCTCTCTAAAATGGGAATGATAAACTCTAACTTATAGTTAGTAGAATTGCTACAAAAAGTAGAAATGATATGTGAAATTTCTGGCATGTAATTTTCATTTGATACATATCACCTACCTATCATAGTTAAAGCATTCCAACATAAATGAAAGACCTCCACTGAAAGTATTTTAGATGTCATAAGAGGTGTGTGTGTGAATGGTATGTAGATATGTTATATATTTGTTGTGGGGATAGTTCTTGAACTATATCTTACAAACAAGATAGGTCCTACTCCTCAGCTATTACTTTACTCCAGCATCCACCTTCATAAAAATGTTTATCAGCCAGTTTATTGACAAATTATATTGTCTTTAATTTTTCCACATTTTCTATTCTAAAGGAAGATTATAGTCTCATAGATCAGAGTCAAACACAGAAAAACTTGTTTAAAGGACTCCTTCAAGCTAAAGGTAAGTATTAATATAGTGGGTTCTTAGTTAATCAGAGATTAAAGAGTATTGCCCCTGCCCCAGGAGGATTGGCATATAAATAAAGACTTTTTGGTCTTTATGACTGCACTAATATTGAAAAAGGGGCAGAGAGGGCTCAGAGACCAGAGAGCCACCAAAAAGTCCCAAAAGGCCAAAAGGCCACAAACCAGAATCAAGGGCTATGGCAATAGGTGCCATAGCCTAACAGAGGACAGTGGCCGATACAAGTCACTGGCTATGGCTTCTCACCCTTGTGCACAATTGCAAGAGAACTCAGACTCCAGGAACAACAAATATGGGATATTTTACAAACAGGGGGAAACAAAAGCTTATTTTATCCACAAATAGCTGACTGTTTCACCCAGATAGCATCAGTGATGATCACCACTGGTCACCAGGAGTGCTGGACAGCACTGGCCAGTATAAATGGCCACCACTGGTGCTGCAAAGATGGTATCAGAGACACCCAGTGTTAACAGTTCTTTGTGAGTTGTTGGGTTATACCAACAATGAACAGCTCTTTGAGACACCAGGCCCAGGGCCTTTGGTGCTCCTTTCAGTCAGTGTCAGAGACAGGACCAAGACCCAGTCTCTGAGAGTCCTTCAGCTTCTCTTCCCTCCTCAGAATGGTTCTTTTCTTCTCTCTTTGGAGGCTGGAACTGTCTTTTCTTCAGGGTGCAGTGTCGTCTCCTCCTCTTCAGGACTCTCCTCTTCCTCTTCTGGGGCTCTCCTCCTTGGGGACTCTTCCTTTGCAGGGGCTCTTCCTCAAGGCTGCTGCTTCTCCGGGAGCTACTCAGCTCCCTCTGACCCTGGCTTATATCCATTTTCAGGGTGCCCCACCCACCAGTCTGATTGGACCATTTTTCTTTTTTCTTTCTTTCTTTATATATATTTGACATCAATTGTGGGCCCCATGGATTTCCCACCACCATTTCACCAGTGCACCATCACCTCAGTCCCTTGTGCTCTTTCTGCCCTCATCCCATTCCCTCCCCCCCACACACAAAAAGTGTTTCTGGTTTGTCCTCGTCTTTTTGTTTTTGTTGTGTTGTGGGTTTTTTTTTATTGTTATTATTCTTTTCCTTGATCCCTTATTTGGTTCCCTTATATTCCTCCTAGAAGTAAAACTATCTGGTATTTTTCTTTTGCCTTCTGACTTACTTCGCTGAGCATAATTCCTTCTAACTCCATTCATGTTTCTACAAATGACTCTAGTTTATCCTTTTTGATTGCTGAATAGTATTCCACCTTGTATATGTACCACATCTTCTTGATCCAGTCATCTATTTTTGGGCAGTTAGGTTGTTTCCAAGTCTTATATATTGTAAATAGTACTGCAATAAACATAGGGGTACAGGTATTCTTTTGAATCAGTGTTTTTGTGTCTTTGGGTATATTCCGAGGAGTGGGATTGCCAGATCATATGGGAGCTCCATTAGGAATCTCCATATAGCTTTCCATAGTGGTTGGACCAGTTTGCATTCCCACCAGCAGTGTAGTAAGTAGAGTTCCTTCTTCTCCACATCCTCACCAACATTTGTTGTTGTTGGTTTTTTTGATGTGTGGCATTCTTACTGTTGTCAAGTGGTATCTCATAGTGGTTTTGATTTGCATATCTCTGATGACAAGAGAAGTTGAGCATTTTTTCTTTTTTTTTTTTTAGTTTTTTTTTTTTGAGGGAGTCCTCAATAATTTTTTTTAATTAAAATATTTTATAATTTACATATACTTGCCATTAATTGTAATCCCCATGTATTCCCCATCACCATCTCACCAGTGCACCATCACCTCAGTCCCTCGTGYTCCCATCTTCCCTCAACCCTCCCCTTCCCCTCCCCACCAGGTGTCCCCAGTCTGTCCTTGTGTCCTCATTTTTGGTTTCTGTGTCTTTATTGCTGTTATTGTTATTATTATTCGGCCATTTGCATTTCCTCTTTGAAGAAATGTCTTTTTAGCTCTTCTGCCCACTTTTTGACTGGATTGTTTACTTTGTTTTTGTTTAGTCTGGTCAGCTTTCTGTAGATCTTTATGATAAGTTCCTTGTCAGTAGTGTTGTGTGTAAAGATTTTCTCCCAGTCAATGGGGTATTGCTTTGTTTTGGTTAGTGTGTCTTTTGCTGTACAAAAGCTTTTAAGTTTGATATAGTCCCAGCTGTTTATCTTTTCCTTCACTTCCTTTGCTTTGGGTGCTGTGTCTTTAAAGATGTTATTGAGGTGTATGTCATGTAGAGTTTTGCCTACTTTTTCTTCTATGTATTTTATGGTTATGTGTCTTATGTCTAATTCCTTAATCCATTTTGACTTGTTTTTTGTGCAAGGTGAAAGGCAATATTCTAGTTTCATTCTTTTGCATGTAGCAGTCCAGTTTGCCCAGCACCATTTATTGAACAAGCTATCTCTAGTCCATTGCATCTTCTTTGCTCCTTTGTCAAAGACTAGTTGTTCATAAGTCTGTGGGTTTATTTCTGGGCTTTCTATTTGATTCCATTGGTCTGTGTGTCTGTTTTTATTCCCTGATTGGACCATTTTTCAGTCCTGTGGCTGATTGGTCTATTCCACAATTCAGGAAGTGCAGTTTTCATAAAAGGACTCTGAGGAGTGACTGCCACACTGACTTGTGGTGAGAGGTGGGGTCCTGGTAACAAAGCAGCAAGTAGTTCATGGCTTGCAACAGATTGGTCCATTCCATGATCCAGGAAGTACACTGTTACATAAAAGGTCTCTGAGGAGCAACTGCCACAACTAACTTGGAGTGGAGCAGCAGGGTGAGAGAACACTACTGCCCCTGCTGGCGCCCACCACTGAGGTGCCTGGGGTCTGGTAACAATACCACTTTCTCTAGTCGCCTCTTAGGTGAGTTGTTAGGTGCCTGGCTGTAACCCCTCACACTAAATACTTAATCTGAATATAACTCTAGATTCTATGTCATTTGGCCTGAAGATCAAAAAATTCAATACCTAGACTCTATGGATGGCAAATAGATTTCATCTCACATGCCACTTCAGATTGACTTTGAATGGGCGCTTGGGGAAGTTTACTTAAGAAGTTTACTTAGGAAAGAGCATAGTCATGATTAGCCATGTGTGCGATGGCTGAAAAAGAGGTGAGGACTATGTGAGCTAGATAGCTGCCATCCCTGCCTGCAGCAGAAGAAGTGGGCGAACTCTGTCAAAGGCCAAATGGTAAAGTAAATATTTTAGGCTTAGGGACTAAATACCACCTCTGTCACAGCATCTCCCTCCTCTGACTCCTTTTTTCCTTCCCTTTTTTTTTAGCAATCATTTTTTAAAAGCCGTTCTTAACTTCTGTAACATACAGATACAGACTGCAGGCTCCCAGATTTCATTGTGCTGTCAACTATTTTTATATCTTATGTCATAAATTTCAAATACACTATTTTGTTTATTTATATTTGCTTATTTTCTTCTATCAGTTAAGCTTTTAAAGGACACTTAAATAGTAAGAAAACATCTTATGTGTTTATTCATGTAATTTCCATTTCTGATACTCTTCAGTCTTTTGTGCTGATCCATATTTCTAATTAATATTGGGGTTTTTTTTTTTCCTGCCTAAAGGACTATTTTGCATGCAGCTCTGCTGGTAATGAATTCTTTCAGCTTTTGTATGTCTGGAAAACCCTTTATTTCACCTTCCTTTTTAAAAGATTTTTCTGGGCATAAAAGTATAAATTGCTATTTCTCCCTTCTTAATTTTAGTATTTCAAATATATTGTTCCACTGTCTTTTTGTTTGCTTTTTTTCATGAAGAGATAAAAACCCTTACCTGTGATCAAATGTAGCATGACCTCTTTCCCTTCTCTTTACTAATGGCTTTGTTAGATCTTACTATGATATACTTTATTGTTTAAAGATTTATTTTTAGTTATTTTTGCATGCAAGGACTGGGGTCTCAAGCAGAGGTGCGAGGGATGAGAGGATTCACCACAGATAAAGTGGGGAGCAGAACATGTGGATCTATTGAAATGCACTGCCGAGGGGAGCAGCGGGCAAGGCGGGAGAGGTCTGCTACGCCATGTGGTTTAGCTCCAGGGCCAGATCAAACTCATCTAACTCCAGGGTCAGATTAAACTCATCCAGCTGTGCTTAGCAACTGCTTGATAGCGCTGAGATTTTTAAGCCCTGTGCCACACTATGATATACTTTTGTGTGGTTTTACTCCAATTTCTTGTGTTTGAGGTTTATTGAGAATCTTGACTTAGTGTACTTATCATTTTAATTGAACTTTGAAAATCCTTAACCATTATTTGATAAAATATTTCTTTCATGTTCTTCCTCTCCTGTCCTTTGGTAACCTCGACTATGTTATGTTAGACTACTTGAAGTGTCCTACTAGGTCACTGGTGATCTCTTCATTTTTGATTACTTCTTCTCTCTGTTTCATTTTGCAGTTTCTTTTGCTTTGTCTTCACATTTACTGATCCCTTTTTCTCCGATATCTAAGCTATTACTAATCCCACCCACGGTTTTGTGTTTTATTTTTGTATCTCCCACATTGCAGCTTTACTTCTACTAGCTTAATTTGGATCTTTTTATACCCATTATATTTCTAATTAATTTATTAAACTTATTGAACATTTTGAATATATAACCAGACAGTTACAATAATTGCCTTAGCATCCTTGTCCACAGATTCTAATATCTAATAGCAGTTCTAAATTTATTTCAGTTGGTTAAATTTTCTCCCTCATTATAGCTTCATTCCTGCTCCTTCTATGCTTGGTAGTATTTGATTAGACACTAGACAATGTTCACTTTTTGTTGTTAGGTTCTGGGTGTTTTAATACTCCCATAAATATTCTTGAAATTTGTTCTGAGATGTAGGAACAGTCTTAGATAAGGTCTTGCCTTTTTGCTTTTTATGGTTTTCGGGTGGAGCCATGCTTAGGTGAAGACTGAATATTCCCCCACTATTGAGGTCAGCCCTTCTGAGAGCTGTACCCAATGTGTTGTAAATGTGAAGTTTACATTTACATCCATTCTGCATGGTGGGATCAAGTACTCTTCCTGGACTTGTGTGTATCTCTGCGGGTACTGTGCCTTTGACCTTTTTCCCTGAACTGGGGACAGTTTCCCCCAAAGCATTCATTACTCTGCTGAGCACGCTTGGTGGACCCTCTGCACATGTCTGTGTGTCTCTTTCTGTGCAGCTCTCTAGACTGCTACTCTGTCTTATGAACTCCTTCCTCTGCACGCTCACCTCCGTCTTGGTCTGGGGGTCCTCCAGCACCTCTGCATTATGGCCTAAACATTCTCTTTTTCTTCTTTTTTCTTCTTTTTTTTCCTTTTTTTTAATTAAAATATTTTAAAATTTACATATACTTGCCATTAATTGTAATCCCCATGTATTCCCCATCACCATCTTGAACATTCTCTTAATGTGGTTACTGGTGCAGGTAGAGGGCATAGCTCTCCTGCTTCTCCTTTATAAGAAATCACTGACCTCTGTTCACTGGTATTCATTGTCTTTAAAACTATTGTTTCAATATTTTATCAGATTTTTCAGGCATTTTGATATATCTGATTCTTGTTTCTTCATCTTGACCAGAAACAAAAGTACTGCAAAGTTTCTTAAGCAGAAGAATGAACGATAGATATAATCTTTGAAAAACTTCCAATTGTTGATTCTTTGTAGGATAGCGAAAAGAAGCACAAGATAGAAAGGAGGGGGAGCCTCTAAGATCCCCAACTGCTGATGTCTTAAAGTCATTCTGCCCCAACTGGTGTGCTTCTACCTGGTTTTCTGAGGAAGTAAATTACAGAGCCGTGGTCCACTGGCTAGATGCCCAAGGACTGTGGTCTGCTCCGACACTGACCTTTCAACCTGAGAAGACTCTACCATGTGAGACAAAGCCACACCCCAAAGGAGAGCCCTGCTTATGAGCAAAAACTTCCTACCCAGCATCTCTGCACCCATACTCTTCCTGCACCCACATTTTGAGCCACACCCATCCTTCATGGTGAATCCCACTGTAATTCCACCAGGAGGCCCACTCTGACATTGGGACTTGCTCTTCCCTTCTCCCCCTGCAGTTTCCACGCCTCACTTGATCATAACACTTTTTGTTCTGCATTGTAATCAGATATGGGCATGTCTGCATCCATACCAGGCAGAGAATTTCTATGGTGACAGGAACAGGTCTAGAAAAACTTTGCATCCTCCACATTTAGTACATAGCCAGCCCAGAACAAGAAGCATGAAAGGTACTGAATAGCTTGGTAATGGGATGAATCGAGAAATAAGGGAGAGAGAGGTTAACCTCTGGGTCTTCTGCTTCATTTTCTGCCTCCATCAGCTTCCTGTGGTTCTGGATAATTTAGCTATCTCATGTAAATAAGTGCCTGCGGTCTGACCCAGCACTTCAGATAGTAGAAGAGAAAGCCTAACAGCCTGTCATTTCAGGAAGGTGACTGATGTGTGACTGACTTTCTTCCTTATAAAGTTCTGGGAAAGTCAAGGCAGAAATATCCTGGCCTTGGAGTTTTTTCTGTGAGTAGACTTTGCTCCTTCCCCTTCCAACTCTGAAGGTTTAGTAAAGATAGGGGGAGGGGAAGTAGACATAGGATGTGTTCTCATCTGGAACAAGAAGTTCCTGATGCCACAGGCTTGTGTCTTCCCAGTCATATGTTTCCTGGCCAGTATGCCCCTCTGTCACCACACCTCTGGGGATAGGTAAGAATGAGGAAACCACAGCACACAGGAGTCAAGTCACTTGGCTAAGGTCACACAGGAACTCAGGGAGACATGTCACTGGAATACTCAAATCCAAGCCTCCTGGCCTCTGGGCCACCAGTTTGGAGTGCTATGGCTGAAGGGGACATCACATAGCATGGAAAGAGGCTTTCCTGTGGAAAAGGAACTCAGAGGAGTTGCTAATGGCCTATGAATCCATATGTGCTCCAGAAATTGTCTCCAGTCTGAAAAAAATAAGCTCAAACCATTTACTCACTGCTATTTTTCCCAGCCAAAGTAGTTGAATGCTATTTTAGTAAAGAGTTATCAACCCTTTTTAAAAGTCTATATGCCAGGTTTTGTTTGCTTCATTATATAGTCTATAAAGCCACATGTACCAAAAGTACATGGTTCTTGACATTTTTGTTGAGGTTCTTAACCCCTTATCAAGCTGGGGATCTTCTAGATTGCAAACCTGAGAGGGATTGTGCCTGGGGGTTGCCATGCAGCTTTCTTTAATCATGTCTGCAGCAAGGGTATTGCAACTGAGAAGATTCTGTCCTCCAGCTTTGCCCTCCATTGCGGGGACAGAGGGAAGGCACAAGGGCACAGGGTAGGTAGATGAAAAGGAGGGGGAGTTGCCATCCTCCCCTGAGGGTCAGGCGGACCCTGCCCAGGTGCTGCTCCCCCCTCCTAGCCTAACCCTGGCTTGTCGGCTGCTCCCGCAGCTCTGCCCATTCATGCATCAGAAAAACCACAGACTTGAGTCCTTTCCATTTTCAGGTTGTTCAGATACCTTGGCCAGGGGCCTATTCTCCCAGCTCGCTTGTTTCCACCAGGCTGTCACTGAACACCTGGGAGCTGTCAGAAGGCAGCACACATGACATCTGAATCTCCTGCAGACATTCCTGACCTCTGCTAGAGGGGGTCAGGTCCCGGGATGGATTAAGCCCAGGTTCTAAAAACCACTCATGGTTTGTCCTGGAAGAACATGGAGCCATGCTGCCACGTCCTTCCCGGGTCTGGACCCTCTGAGGCCCCGGACACAGGGAGGCCACAGGCAGTGGGCCTATGGGGAAAGTGTGACAGTGGGGAAAGGGATTTGGGGCCTGAGAGATTCCACACTGTCAATCTCTCTGAACTTCAGTTTCCTCATCTGTAAAATGGGGATGATAATAATACCTACTTAAATGGGCCTTGGTAAGGATTAGAGAGAAATAGATTTAGTGCCTGGCCTCATGTCTGCTTCCTGACTGCCTCTTACCTGATGTTCATGCCTGTGGCTTCTTATGCAGGAAACAAAGGAGTGGGCGTGTTCTGGTGTATGTTCTTCAGCCACATTTCTGCTAGTGGGGAGATGACCTCCAGGAGGGAGAAGGGGGAGAGAAGGGACTTCAGAGTGGGGAAGGAGGACAACAGGTGTACAAGCGTGCGTGTGTGCATACATGTGTATCCTGAGGTGCATGCCCGCAAGATACAGATGAAAGACGAAAGAAAGTTTTTGCCTGACCTAATGCCCCAGATTCCACCATTCTTTTGAGTTCAGCTATCATTTTTAAAATGAGGAAGTTCCTGAGAGGGATAACAAATCAAATCCTCTCACACTTTAAATGTAAAGTTTTCATTGTTTTTAAAGATTTATTTTATTTATGCATACAAGAACTGGGGTAGAGACCAGAGGTGTGGGGTATGAGAGGATTCACCAGAGACAAAATGGGAAACAGAACAGGCAGATGGACTGAAACACACTGCTGAGGGGAGCAGCAGGCAAGGCAGAAGAGGTCTGCTGCTCCACGTGGGTCATCTCCCTGGCCAGGGTTCGAACTTGTGCTGCAGTGACTATGGATGCTTCCATAGTGCGTCCAGAGTGTGGTGCCCAACCCCCTGTGCCACCAGGGAGGCCTCAGTTTTCATTGTTGTTAATTGCCTCACCCCCCTAAGAGTGATGGAAGTGGAAGGAATGTGGGGACACTGGGGTTGGGGTCGAGGAGAGACAGCTCCAAGGCAAGAAGGGAGAACAGAAGACAAGTGTAGGTGAAAAGCTGATTAGGCTTTTTATGCCATTGGCCTCTGTGGCTACCATCTGTGGCCTTGATTTTGTTAATGTAAGAGGGTGTGTGGGTGTGGGGCACATGTGCCTGACTATAGACACCTGTGCAAAGGTGTGTGTGCATGCGTGCGCGCATGTACAAGTGTACACACCTGAGCCTAGAGGAGAGCGACAAACGGGTGGTGGTACTCAGAGACGACTATGACAGTGGCACAGCCCTGAGAGGATAAGTAACAGCTAGAAGCAGCAGAGACCACGAGAAGGGCAGAGAAAGCCCAGAGGAAAGAGCACATAGTGATTCGCAGGGGGCTCAAGCTGCTGTCTCCCTCCTGGCTGGTTTCCCTTGCTTGCCATTAAAACCTGTGAAAATGATGCCAAGGGCCTCAAAATTCTCTTTCAAATCACTAGAACTGATGGTGAACGACCCGTCCTGGAATGGCTGCAGCCTCACCAGGTAGCACTCAGGTATCAGGTGGGGAATCTGGGATACTGTTTCCCTGGGGGTGGTCAGGAAGGGTCTCACAGATGAGGAGACCCCATCTGAAGGTCTGGGAAGAGAGTTGCCAGCTGACAACTTGAAGCTGTGTGGGAGCTGTGAACTTTAGTGCTTCCTCATCCTGACTGGCCTCAGTGTGGCCACAGCACACACAGCTCTCCTGGGGGTTGGGGCCCCTCTCAGGGATGCCCAGGGAAAGATCTCACTGGGTGGACCCCACATAGCTTCCCCAGCGACAGCCAGGTTCCTTCACAACAGCTGCCACGGCTCTTTCCCATCCCCACGCCTTCTACCACTGGAGCTCTCCATCTCTTTCCTAGTCTTCTTTAGGTCTCAGCTACAACATGACCTCCGCAGGGAACTCTCCTGCTTTCTCCCTATCTAAAACATGCTCCCTGTCCCACAAAGTGCCTCTTCTTTCCTTCACAGCCCTGATATAATTTGTAGTTAAGGGGTTATTTGCTTGTGTGTAAACTGTACTTCTGGGATATTCACCAAGACACGGTGAAGACCTGGTGCATGCTTCCTGGACAGAGCTTGAGGAGGTACGGAGCCCAGGAGGGACCCTGAACAGAGGCTCAGAATGTCCTCTTGGGCAGTGGGCTGCCCCCAGGGACCCCACACCATGAGGTATCCATGGAGCTACAGAACTAGGCATAATCCTAGAAAACATTCCAAACTAACTCCGAACTAAATTCATTAAGGAATGTGTTCCCTCGATAGAATAAAAGTATCAAAACAAAATAAATGTGAATTATAAAAAGCTAGAGTTTCTTTTTTTGCGCACTCAGGAGAGCACGAAGTTCAGACACGTCTCATTTCCTCACTCAGCATTGTTCTGTACACTGCACTTGACCGTAGTCTGAGAAGGTGCTCTCTTCACAATCACTGTGTTTCCAGAGCAAGCACTGTACCCGGCACACAGTCTGCACTCAATAACCCTTTTGGGGATTGGAGTGGCTGCAAAGAAGGGATGCACAGTCATGGGCCCCCTCCCCTCTGCACGCCCACCACCCACAGCAAGACTCCCTGTCCCTTGGGACAGCTTGTCTTCCCTCAGAACATGGGCCAGGCATGTCTGAGCGTCCCTCCAGGCCTGTTTTCTGGGAAGCTGCCACCAAAGTTTGCCCCAGCCATGCAGCCTGAGGCCTCCGAAGCAGGTGACAGCTTGGGCTAAGCTGGTCTCTTTGTTCCCAGCATCAAGGCAGGCTGAATGGATGCTTGGCAGTCTTCACTGCCAGGTTGGGCCTGCCAGAACAGAGGGACCAAGCCAAGCCAGGGAATGTGACAGGAGAGATTCTGGGGTGGGGAGCAAACAGAGAGGGGAGTGTTTCCCCGGCTCCTGGGAGCATGCCTGAGCTTCAGGTCCACATGTGAGTTTGTGCTGCCCATAGAGGTAAGAGCTTCGGTCAAGGGTAGGGAAGTGACAGAAGGCTGGTTGGCCAAAGTACAACCCTGGAAATGAGCAAATTGACCGTAAAGCAGTCAACCCCTGTAGAAAGATGAAGGCCGGGGCATGGGGAGGGGAGGGTTAAGGCATCTGTGTAGTTTACTAGTCCTGAGACGTGAGGTATGCCTCTTCAATTCTTTAAGACTCCATTTCCTCACCACCGAAACGTCACCCCTCTGTCCTTTGCATAAGAACCGGAGCGGGGACTCCTTAAGCGCACTTCTGCACTGTCGCCTGGCTCTACTAGGCTCAACCAACAGGGGGCGCTAGACAGAGCCTGCAGTGCTTGCTCTTCCTCTGCTTTCAGTTCTGGAGCAACTGTTTCCTGCAGCCGCAATGAAATCCAGAACTTTCTCAGAAACAGCCTCTTGGTGCTGTATCTCAGAGACACCAGCCCCAGAAGATCAGTATCTCCTCCTCCTACCTTTCGGAGGTCCGAGCTTCTGCTCCATGGGCCTCTCCTCTAAGCTCTTAAATTTTCATAATTCTGAGCTTCGCCCTCGTTCCTGCAGCCCTAGCAGTTGTGCAAGTTTTCTTCTTGCCTTTTCAGTTACTTAAAAATTCATACCCGCCTAACACTTTTTCTGTTAATTTTTTTTTGTGAAAATAATAGGTGTAGTTTCTGTCTCTTGACTGATACTTTAAGCTAATGAAACATGCTTTTTTTGGTTTATTTGAGGATGAGGTTAGATGGCTTTCAAGAATGCCTGCCAGGTTAGAACACTCTATTCATGTTAGTCCTTATATTAGTCCTTAGTCCTGACTCTTACAGACAGTCATATGACATCAACTTGTTTTTTAGAAATCTTCAACTTTTTCCCTACTGCAATAATTAAGCACACAGGCATGGAGACGAACAAAGCTGTTTGCATCCCAGCTCTGCTGCCTACTAACTTGGACAATTTTCTCTACCCCTGAAAGTCCCATCTATCAGGTGGAGATATACAAGCAGATATAGGGTTGCTATCAAGAGTATATGAGACAGTGTCTGGCATATAGCAGAACACAGAAAATTACAGCTGCTCACTCTTTTCTCTGCTTATTATTCCCTGAATACATGAGTTAAATGTTACTAACTAAATAACTTCTTCAAGAATAAGATCTGTCATTTAGTTATCTATGAATCCAGAACCAACCTCATGCCTCACCAACACCTAGTTCACTGCTAGGCACATATTTCGAGCTTAGTAGAAGCATTGCAGGCATTTTGAGTTGGAACAAGCCAAAAGCTCATCTTAAAATTGCACATGAATTTTGGGAATGTGGTAGATGTTGTATCATCCTCACAATGGATCCACCAATGTGTGTGTAGCCTCTAACTGGAAATATTCTTCTTTATGTTGAATTGAATATCTGTCTCCTTATAAAGTCTGCCCCTTGACTGGAGCTTATATTGCTCCTGCTTCTCCTTTTCTCCCAGTTAAATCATTACTTGCACACACTCCAGAGACGAGGGTCTTTAAAAAATCCTGGTGCCCAAAGCAGAATACAGTGCTGCAGCCAAGGATAGCCCAGAGCAGAGGGGGCAAGATAATTGCCCCTAGAGCTCAACAGTCTCCTCTTTCTTGGATGTGAGACTAACAGCTCAGTCTGTGACCACTGTATTCAGGAGCCATGCCCCTCTCCTTTCTACTTTAAGTCAGTTAAAACATCTGTATCAGGCCCAGTTCTTACTTGCGAGCAGTTAAAAATGTCTCTAGTTGAATTATGCAAACAAACAAAAAATGAACACATGGCAGAATTCTTGGAAGATGGAAGTGGTGTTTTTGAGTCTTCCATATAAATAGAGCAGTTATGATAACGAAACTGAAGACCACTGACAATATCTACAACAAAGCTGGGTGATAAGGTCTCCCCAGGAGTCACCTAATGAGTGGGAAGGAATAACCCCTGGTAGTTACAAAAACTGCATGGTGTCTACATAGGGGCAGAAGGAAATAGGGAAGGCAACTTGTCTTCTGGTGACCACAAGGACAGAATGCCCCAAAGTCCCTAATATGAACTAAGTAGAAAGCACTGTAGACCAATCTAGAAGAGCAATCAAAACTGGGAAGCTTTTGAAGGTAAACACATTGGGACCATGATATGATATAATTTAGGGTGTCCCTGGTGATGCAAGGGTTTAAGCACTGCACTATGAAGCATCTGCAGCCACTACAGCACGAGTTCAATCCCCGGCCAGGGAGGTAACCCGTATGGTGCAGCAGACCTCTCCTGCCTCGCCTGCTGCTCCCCTCAGCAGTGTATTTTGGTCGATCTGCCTGTTCTGCTCCCCACTCTGTCTCTGATGAATCCTCTCACCCTCCACACCTCTGGCCCATACCCCTGTGCACATGTATGCATAAATAAATTTTAAAAATTTTTTCTCTTTTTCTTTATTTATATATATTTGACATCAATTGTGGTCCCCATAGATTTCCCACCACCATTTCACCAGTGCATCATCACCTCAGTCCCTTGTGCTCTTTCTGCCCTCATCGCATTCCCTCCCCCGCCCCCCACACACAAAGTGTTTCTGATTTGTCCTTGCCTTTTTTTGTTGTTGTGTTGTCTTTTTGTTGTGTTGTGGTTTTTTTTTTTATTATTGTTATTATTCTTTTCCTTGGTCCTTTATTTGGTTCCCTTATAGTCCTCCTAGAAGTGAAACTATCTGGTATTTTTTTTTTTTGCCTTCTGCTTGTTTCTATTAGAATAATATAATTTATCACAATTAACCCAAGTATATTAAGAAAGTCTGAACAGATGGGTATGGTATCAAACCATACATCTGAGGTGGTATGAACCTATACCTCTGAATCTTATAGAGTGTTGTAAACCAATGTTAACTCAATTTAAAAAAAGAAAAAGAAATAAAAGGAGGGTACTCCCTGGTCGCTCAAGAGGTTAAATCACAGCACTATGAAGCACCCGCAGCCACTGCAGCACAAGTTCAATCTCCAGCCAGGCAGGTGACGCACATGGTGTGACAGATCTCTCCTGTCTCACCCCCTGCTTCCCTCAGCAGTGTATTTTGGCCTGTCCTCTTGTTCTGTTCCCCACTCTGTCTCTGTTGAATCCTCTCATCCACAACACCTCTGACCTGTACCCAGTTCTTGTATGCATAACTAAAAAATAAATCTTAAAAAAAAAAGAAACAGGAGAAAAAGGTAGAAAACATAATCAAAAGACTCCCCAGAAAAAATTATCATGACCAGATAATTTTTTAGTGCAATACTATCGAACCTCTAAAGATCAAATAATCTAAATCTACTTTGATTATTCCAAAACTAAAACTTCTAAATTTACTTTATGAAGTAAACATTCATTTCCTAAAACCTAGAAAAGACTATACAAAAGACATAATTACAAACCAAACTCCTTATTAATATCAATACAAAATTAAATAAAATATAGGCAAAGAAAATCCAACAACATTATCAAGCAAGATTTAAACCAGGCATGAAAGCTGGTTGAATATTAAACCACTCATTAACATAATTCATCATGCAAATTGAGCTAAGGAGAAAAACATGATTATCTCCTAGACACAGAAAAAGCATTTGAAAAAATTCCAAATCAACATCTATTTTTATTTTTAAAAATTAAGGAATTGAGGGCTACTTCCTTAAATATATACTTACACGTACCTTACATGTACCTTAACCCATGAGCCAGCATCTTGCTTAATCGAAAAACACTATAGTTTTTCCCAATAAAGTCAGATACAAGATAAGGATGCCCTTTATTTCCATAGTTATTTAATCTTAGAGGTACTAGCAAATCCAACAAGAGAAGAGAAAATAATAAAGAAAGAGTTGGAGAGGAAAAATCTCTATTGCAAATAGGCATATATGGAAAAACTCTTTAAAATCACTTGAAAAACTCACAATTTTAAAAATTAGTCAAGTAGCAAGTTCTAAAGTAAACATAAAATTAATACAGACACACAAATCAATGAGAAGATATGGTAGAATAAAAATTTCTTTTAAAAAAGAAATTCTAAGAGTACATGTCACAAATCTATAAGAAAAAATTATAAAACACCTTTGAAAGACACAAAGTAAATTTTAACATAAAACTATGTGTGAAATTTGAACTAAGGAATGCTGTATGGGACAAATATCCCTGCTTTTTCAACAGATAAACTCCAAGCAAACTTTAAAGGGGGCAGCACAAACTATACATTAATGGAAAGCTAAAAAACAGATCAACCTATCATAATGTATAGACATTTTTGGATTCTTATTCAAGCAATCATTTGTAAAATAAGAGGAAACGTGAACACTTACCTGATATCAGACGATATTGTGAAATGAATCTTTCAGGCTTGATAAAAGTAAGATGATTGTTTGGGTTTTTTTAAAAACATTTTTTATTTATTTATGCATACAAAAGCTGGGGTACAGGACAGAGGCTGGGGGGAGGGGGTAGAGGAGAGAGGATTCACGAGAGACAGACTGGGCAGAACAAGCATATGGACTGAAATATGCCAACCACGGAGAGCAGTGGGCAGGCAGGAGAGGTCTGAGGTCTGTAGTGTCAGGAGGGTCCCCTCCCTGGCCAGGGATTGAACTGGGCTGCAGAAACCCCACAGTGCAGTGCTCAACTCCTTGTGCCACCAGGGAGGTCCTGGTGGTTATATTTTTTTTTAAAGATTTATTTATTTATGCATACAAGAGCTGGGGTACAGGCCAGAGTCCAGGGAGGTGAGAGGAGTCACCAGAGACAGAGTAGGGAGCAGAGCAGGCAGATCAACTGAAACACACTGCTGAGAGGAGGAGCGGGCAAGGAAGGAGAGGTCTGCTGGGCCATGTGGGTCCCCTCCCTGGCCGGCAGCAGGGACCAAACTCGTGCTGCAGTGGCTGCGCTTTACCCCATAGAGCGTCGCTCAACCCGCTGCGCCACCAGGGAGGCCCCCCTGATGGTTGTATTTTATAAGAGTCTTGATCTTTTAGAAATAAAGTATTGAAACATAGTTGAAATGTTACAAAGTCTGAGATTTTCTTCCCAAAAATCCAAGGGATTGTGAAAAGTGGAGGGAAAAAAATCAGTCACAATTGGTCATATATTAATATTAATTATTGAACCTGGGTGATGGGTCAGTCAAGTTCATGGGGGGTTTTTGCATATGTATATATATTTATTTATGAAAATGTCTATCGCAAAAACATTTTTTAAATAATTTAAAAGGTAGGGGCTATCATGTGATTTATGGGCACACTGGGTGGGCAAGTCAGGTTACTTATGATCCACCAGGAGATCTACAACTCTCCCCAGAGCTAGTCCATGAGAACACTAGTTGCCACCAGCCCCAAAACTGCAGCTTTCTTTGCTGGTGCCACCCCTGGGTACTTGACACTAGGCACTGTCCCCTCTACTGCAGCAAGGTAACTCAGCAGCAGCTGCTGCTCTTGCCAGAAAGAAGGCTTCACAGTTCTTTTCTGCATCACTGGCTTCTTGTTCAACTGCAGGGATTGATGAGCCTGGTTCATGGCATTACCTAGCATCAGTGAAGGTTTCTGTAATGGATATACTGTGTCTACACAGTATGTATATAGCCCTTATATATATATATATATATATATATATATATAGCCCTTACATACTATACCATATCCCTTAGAACCATGATTCAGTCTTAAATTTACAGATAGGTAATACATTAATGCCAACAGTTAGCCCTGTGTTGATTTAAGTCTGGTCATTTCTCACTGTTAGCCCTTCTGTGATGTAAGTCTGGTCATTTCAGTTGTCTGAAACTCAAACATTAGTAGGTTTTGCAGGCAGGGCTCATGTAATTTGTATCCCCCTGGTCTTTATCCTTGAAAGTCAGTTTTGCAAGAAATAAAACGCAAAAGTCATATTTGTTTGCTTTAATGCTTTAAATAGGTTTATCTATGTCGCCTGGCCTAACATGCTTCTGACAAAATGTCTGATACCAATCTGATACCATTTTCTTATGGTAGTACATCTAACAGACGTTTCTGTGATAATATAAATGTTCTATAATCTGTGCTGTCCAGTGTAACTATCATGCCTCTGTGGCATTTCTCACCAACTACCTGTAGTCCTGAGTGCTTGTGACAGGAACTTATTTTTCACTTTATTTAATTTTAATTTAAGTAGCTACATGTGGCTAGTACTTTGGACAATGCTGACTTAGATTGCCTTGACTATTTTCCTGGATCCCCAAAAGACTGTCTCTTTAAAAAGGTAGTAACTTCATTCTCACTGTAAGCCTCTGGGTCAATTTTCCTAGGAATGTGGTACCAATTTCAATATTTTATTTCACATCTTTATTTCAGGAAACATCTTTTGAATTATCTATTGATATTTTAATATTAATTTTGTTCCATTGCTTTGGTTTTCTCCTTGAGACATTACTTGCATACATACATTGGATCTTCCACGTCTGTTTTCTCTATCTATCATTGTGTCTCAAAACTTTAAAAAAAATTCTAATTTTTTCTCTTTTGAAAACTACTAAGATCATGTTCAAAAGGCTTAGTAGTCAATGAAATAGACTACTACATTAGCCAAAGATGGGGCAATTGTTTGAGCATGAAGTCTCCCACCTAAAATCATAAAGTGACAATTTCTTCCCAAACTGGAGGGTACCAGTTGGCTAGACCCCCGCAAAAGACAAATAGCACAAGAATTCTTACGTGTATGTCCCACAAGCTGCTCTGGGGCCATCAATCTCCAATCCAATCTGGTGTGAAATCTGGGAAGTCAATTGGTCCCATAGTGGGCCAGGACTGGGGAGGGCAGGGTTTGATGAAGAAGACAAGATTGCAAAGACATATATCTACCTCAGGAATCACCTCTTATAGGGAAGAAAGAGCTTCAACGTTCATCAAGTTGAACTGAACTGTAAGGGCAGGGTCTATGCATCCCTATTAAATTTAATGCTGTAGGGTTGGTACTTCATTACCACCTGATGCGATCTTATCGGACTTACACTGGATCCTCTATGTTGTGTCCTGAGTGCCAGCCAGCTCTGTGACTCACACGGAGCTCGTGAGAATAGATACTCATCTCATCTAGCTGTAGATAGAATGGGCAGGGGGGCGACAAGGACAGGGCACGTGGATAGCCCATCTACAGAGTTAGCTGTCAGAATTGTCCCCATGCCATTTGTCACTCTTTACCCAAGTGAGGTCATGACAGCAGCGACCTCACCCACTAAGCAAGATCCTAACTAACATGCGCCGAGCACCTACTAAGTGCTAGGCAATACACCAAGTGCTTTACATCAACTAGATTATCCAACTTCAAAACACTCCTAGGACCTGAAAGTGGATTCAGAACACAGTCTCTGAAATCACACTGTGTATGTTCAAATCCCAGTTGAACCACTAACTAGCCCTGTGACCAGGGACAAGCACTAACCTCCCTGGGTTCCCAGGGTCCTCTTCTATGAAAGGAAAGGACTGGTACTAACTTCATATGGTTGTTGTGCTACAAAATCTGATTGCATGTGTAGTAGCGCAGAGGCTCCGGCAGATGCTAGAGACAGAAACATAATAGACTGATAATGCATAATGCACTGTTACTCTAGGGGCTTGGGAAAGTGCCCATGATATTTTCTCTCTCCATCTTGTCCACAAGAAGATATGAGGGGTTTTACCACATATCCTGGTGAAATTAAATATATCTTTTGCATTTCATTTCCCGGCTTATCAATATTTAAATATTGATAAGAAAGTCAAACCTGAGAAAGATGAAATGACACCAGAAATTAAGAAGGAATTAAGGAGAACGTTCCATCTTGGTTATTTGTCTTTTCTCTTCATCTAGGTGATGAGATCTGGATGTTACAGCAGGAGAAGGATCAGAAGAGAGGATCATAAATCAGGAGTGAATAAGCAGAAAAACTAAACAAATGAATGAATGGATGGATGGATGGATGGATGGATGGATGGATGGATGGATGGATGGACGGACGGATAATTAGCTTGAACACTACAGAAGTGTTCATAGTCCAGGTTCATGGTGATGTTGGCTGTGCTCTGGCACAGTGATTTCTCCATTGCCGTGGACATCCCAGGGAATTTTCTCTGCTTTTCAGGAATTTTGACTTCTGACATGAAGGCATTTCCAATGACTAACACTTAGAGACATTTCCAGTGGCATAAATTATAGCCAATTATAAAGCATTTTTTTTTCAATCCAAGCAACAGCCCTCTCTGTTGTCTCATCATGCCAGAAAGGAAAGTGAGTACCCAGGGACCCTGACTGTAAAATCCAGGGACATACCCAGCTGAATCCAGTTCTGGCTCATGCTCTTGCACCTGTGAAATCCTCTGGCTCTGTGTTGCTATAAGATTTACAGAAATGACTTAGATTACCATCCTTTGCCTAGAACCATCAGTACTGAAAGATTCACATCCTCACTATTGAACCCAATTATGCCAAAGTGAAAGTCATTATTTATCTACCAGTTGTTGGAGAAATTCCCAAACTTTTGCCAAGTGTGGACAATCCTTTTTGCCCTAAATTAGGAGATGGACATCTCAAGAGTGGGAAAAATCATCTCCTGTCTTAAGTGACTCAGCTCCCAAAAGGGGCCCACAGTACTGGCCCCACATCTTCCTGTGCTACCTCTACTCACACTTTATACTCCACAGGACCCTCCACCAGTAGGTGCTCCAAGTCATCAGGTGGTTTGAAAATCCTGGGCTCCACCAGGTGTGCTTCCCTCCCTTCTTTCCCATTTCTTAAAGATTTAGATCATATGCTTTTTAACTTTTGTGTTTAAAAATGTCCACCAAAAAGTTGAGGTTTTAAAAATGTCAGCTTAAGTACCACCTCTTCCAGGAAGCCTTCCTTGACTTCTCTGGCCAATTTAGGTGACATGTTCCTCCTCTGAGTTTCCATAGCACCCAGATTTTGTCTTTATCAAAACAACACGAAGCAGAGTTAAGAATAGACTTGAGGATCAGATATACTGGGTTCAAATCCTGACTCCACTATTCATGGTCAAGTTTATATGACCTAATGGAGACCCCTAAACCCCAAATTTCACTCTTATAAATTAGATTGATAATAACACCTACCTCTTAAGGAGTTTGTGACAATTGAAATGAGATTGTACTTTTAGTGCACTTAGTATAGCACCTTGTGCAAAAGACATACTAAAGAAATTATAATATGCATATTATTTTAACATAGATGAGACTAAACACCCATGTGTCTCCTTAAAGGACCATGGCTTCACTTTATTCTCAACTCCTAGCAGAGGCTAGCAGCAGGCAAGGAACTGGATTTTTCTGGAGTCTACATCTTCCAGCAGTGTCATACTGTCAGCAGACGCCCTTGTTAAAAAGTCCAGCAGCATGAAAGCTATTAAACCTGCCAATCAGAATTAGAACCTAAGTAGCAAATATTTATTAAGTATTTACTATGTATTAGATTTTGTGATGGATAAAAAGATGAAAAATAAGAAGTCTTACTCCTCGAGGAACTCATGTTTTTGGGGGGGAAAAGAAAAATAAACATTTAAGAAGTTTTAAAAGAATAATTTTTAAATAGCAAACATGGTGAAGTGAAAATCTAACAAAGAGAAAAACCCATCATAGCTACTTAGAGCTAGACTCCCAACCCCCTCCTGGTGCCTCACCCCAGTGGCCTGTCCCCACTCCTACACCAGAGCCAGCATTAGGAGCTCATTGTGAGCAGTGGTAGTCCCATGCTGTCCTCCCTGACCCCCTGGCCCTAGGAGTAAGTAACCTTACACCCATTTTACGGATGAGAAAGCCAAGGTCTGTGGCATTTTAGTAGTCCTAAACTCCATAGTAGGAGAACTTGGATCCTATCCCAGGTCGGGTTGACAGTCTCAGGGGCCCCCATGGCCAGCCCCAGGAAACATAAGGCAGAAAGACACCAGAGCATAAGCCGTGTGTCTGCCCCACCGCAGGGGTGAAGTCCAGCCAGGGAAGATTATTTGCTCACCTGGAACACTCAGTATTCTACCAGGCAGATGTGTATTAAGTGCAAACAACAGAAACCCAATCTGGCTACCAGGGAGCTAAGGAAGTGACAGGAAAATGGGAGTGGGCAGAGCCAAGGGAGGCTGGGAGCAGAAAGTACAGCCATGTCCTGTACCCCAGGGTCCTCTGGGCAAGGTCCATGGTCACCTTGCTGCCCCCACCATGCAGAACCCCACACTGCTATCATCATCTGTACATATCACCTTGGGGGATGGTCCAACTCCCCTTTTGCATGATGTCACCACTGTGGACGTGGGGTTTCCTTTCAGCCAAGCGGGTGCATTAGCCCAGGTGTTGGATGAGGGAGCACTGTCCCCTCCAGTCCACAGTGGGTGCTTTATCTCCTGCCAGTATGCATATAAGGGACCCTGCTGTCAAATAAGGAAGGGATAAACTTGCTGGGAAGCCCCTCCCCACTCCAGTGACAAATAGTTTCTTCAGTGCTTGAGAGCTAAGGTCAACAGCATGAGTGATCTAGATGTCCAGACGGGATCAAGAAGTCTAGAAGCTCTGTGAGAGCTGGAAGAATTCAAGAGGGCTCAGTGGTGACCTGTATGGTTACCAGCCTGAGCCCCTGCTCTGCCATGGTGCATGGCCAGACCTGGTGAGTTTCCTTGGCCCTCAGAGAGCTACCAGTGCCCATGTGGCCTTTTCAGTGTCCTAAGACCGGCCAGCACAGTGCCGAGAGATAGGCATGTACAACCAACCAATCTCCCAACCGTCCTGCCAGCCAGCTTCACTGGCTTCATTTTACAGATGAGGAAACTGCAGCTGAGAGAGATGACAGGGTTTGGAAGAGGCCAGCATTGGGACCCAGGCCTGTCCCACTTAACACCCGCACTTATGGCCCTAAAGCCGAGGTTTCCTGCAGAAGGGCGGGAACTCTGTATTTCACTCGTGCTGGGGCGAATGCTTTGCCCAGCAATTTTGGTGTCCTTCAGGCCAACCTGTCAGACAGCGAGAGCCACGTGTGACTACTCCCTTGAGTAGTCAAGGAACCCCAGGCCAAGGTCAGCCAACTTTCAAGGACTGGAGCCTGCCTAGGCCTGGTATCAGCTCTCTGCCCTGATCCAGCCCAGCTGTCACTGCCATCCCATGACCCTGCTGTGGGAGGCTGTGGGTGGAGCAATTTGGGGAACGAATCCCATTAAGCTGTGTCTGTCCACACGATGTAAGCCCACACCTCATCATTCCCCGGAACACAGTGGTCGAAAGTGCAGAAGAACGTTTGTCTAGGAGAACAATGGGTATTGATTATTCTGGCAACTGTAGCTGGCAGCCTCAAGAGGCGGTTTGTTCTAGGGTTTGGGGTGGGTTTTACTTGGATTTCGTAGCCCAGTTACTTGCTCTTCCTGGGACTGGGGCTGCCCGAGGAGCCAGCAGGAACAGCTCCACAGCCTGTGTTGTCCCTCTGTCCCCTCCCCTGGGGGTGACCAGCACTACTGCACTGGCTGGGCCTGGCTAGCCTGATACACCCTACAGAGAGATGGAGGTCTAGACACTCTGGGATGGGACCTCCTAGCCCTGCAAGGATGTCCTTCTTTATGCTGGTGTACACACACCTGAAGACTTTCCAGAGAAAGCTGTATCTGTACCCATTTCCTGGCCTTCATCATGTCACTCTGTCTGTGTCTCTTTATCTCTCTCTAACATACACACACTCACACACACACACTCACACACACACATAGAGTCAACACATACACACAAACCAGGCCACCTACTCACCACGGTCACCTCAGTGGTCTGGGATCCAGGTGATTTCCAACCAGTCCTGATGGAGCCACCAATTGGCCGCTCTGTGCTCCCTCAGACCTCTGGGCCTCACCTTCCCGCTCCCACAGCTCTGTTTCTCTGCAGGCCCTGCACTGTGTTCTTGCCTGTCAATCAGCCCTAACCTGGAGACCACGGCCTGAAACGGTGGGAGGGAGAAGTGATAAATTCTCCTCACGTCTCCCCCAGGGTTAGTTTCTGCAGTTTCTGGGAGCTCTGGCTTCAGATCTGCCACCAACCACTTCCACAGGTCAGTTCTCCATTTCTCCCCACTCACTCCCCTACCCATCCCTCATCTCCTCAGGATCACTCAGCCTGAAAAAGGTCACAGAGACCAAAAGCCTCAGGCTCTGCCTTGGAGAACCCAGATCAGGACAGTGGCACTTGTCGACCTCTGTTCTGTGACACAGGAAGGATATTTTCTTAGGGAAAAAAAAATGCCAAAACCCGGTTTTACTCATCTCACACCTGGTTTGTCTCTCTGCCCGCTGAACTCACTGAGTAACTGATTCTTGCTGACCCTTCATTCCTTCCTCTGTCTAACTGGGCTGACCCCTGGCAGACTTGTTCCAAGGACAAAACACAACAACACGTGTAATGCACTCTGTACAAGGTCTGCTTCCCAGTACGTGCTCAATAATTGAAAAGCCAACCAACCAACAAATACAAGCCAAGGCTGGAGTGAGTGCCAAGGGAGGCAATGATGGGAGCAGAGCCCCTGCGAAGTCCCAGCTCCCCAGGCTGCACTGCCTCCCTGGCCGCCCATGATGGCAGAGGGACCCGCTTCCACCCTGATTCCACCCACACTCCACCTTGCCTCCCTCCTCCACCAACCCCAAGTCCAGGCTAATGCACGCCTTGGGTAGGGAGCCCAGAATCAGGGCCAAGATTCCGGCAGGAGCTCAAGATCAACAAGCTTCAGGTTTCCTGGTTGAGGTCATGCACGTACAACATGTTCCCTCTTTCCAGAAGGGGGGAGCATCACCAGAACCCAGCCCTCATGCTTCTGTGTCACCCTGATGCCCTCGCACCCCTCTGCCCTAGGTTTCCCCTCAACTGTCTTGGCCAGCCCACTGAACAAACTGAGCGCAGCTTGGAGGCACCTGTCAAAGTGGCAGGCCCACCGCAGTATGACAAGCTCCAGAGATAACTGCCTGCCTGCCCTCCCAGAGCCTCTACTGGTGCCCTGAGCCGGCTTCTATTCTCAGGGCACACAGCTCCAGGGAACTTGGCTCTGATGGAAGCTCTGACAGCATCCCTTTCATCTGCCTCCACTCTGGAGGTCAAGGCAGGGCCAGGAAGGTGAGAGACTGACAGCAAAGGAGCACAGAGATCTCCTGCCTGCTCCACAGGAGGCAAGCACTCATGTCAGCTCATCACACACTAGCTCTGCTCCTGGGTTGCTCCGCAGAACCACTGAAGCAGGGGGGGGGGTCCCTTAGTCAGCCACACTTCTGGCTACATGCGGTCACCCAGCATGTAGCTGACTCTCCTGACTCTCCCTCCTTGACTGCCCAGCACTTCTGAGGCCCATCTATCCCAAATGGCTGCTTCCTCTTCCTGGTTGTGTCTTTCCAGAGGAATGCCAAGGCCTGGGCTTGTCCAACTTCCACAGGTCTCTAGGATGATGTTCCTGCGAGGTGGCACCTTCACTCCAAACCCTTTTGTAGCTCCCAAGTCCAGCCCCCTCAATTATGCTCACTCCATAGAGTCCCCCAAAGTCTGTACCTCTTTTCCTGTCACGGACACATTCTGTCTCTTCTCCTTGGATGTTCTCTTCTTCTTTAACCAGTGGTCACCTATTCATTTGTAGGACTCAGTTCCTCTTAGAAAAGCTCTACACTGGGCTGAAGGTCCACAGACCTTAAAATCCCTTCTTTTATATCCTTCATCTGCTTACAGTTCTTTTTTTTTTTTTTTAAGATTTATTTATTTATGCATACAAGCACTGGGGTACAGGCCAGAAGTGTAGGGGGGTGAGAGGATTCACCACAGAGAGCGGGGAGCAGAACAGGCAGA
>JAGFMF010011399.1:1436341-1485346 GCA_019455555.1 Galemys pyrenaicus
CCCCTGGCCGGCAGCAGGGATCAAACTCGTGCTGCAGTGGCTGCGATTTGCTTCGTAGTGCGTTGCTTAACCCACTGCGCCACCAGGGGAGGCCCTGCTTACAGTTCTGATTCTATCTCTTGACTGAATTCTTTTCATTCTTTCTTGAGGTCTTCTTCATTCTTTCAACAAAGTTCCAGAACATAGGCGACCTCAAAAAAAAAATGTTTATGGGGTAGATGGATGAATGCATGGATGGATGGACAGAGAGATGGGTGAAAAGGAGGTTGGGTGAATGGGCAAATGGATGGATAATGGATACCTAAAAGTAACACAAAGTTTCTAAACTTCCTCACATTCCCTGCAATCAGGAAATTAGAAATATTGAAAATCACTAGATTAAATTGAAGAGTTCCCAGCTGAACCAGTTTGCAGTCCCACCAGCAGGTAACAGGGTTCCTCTATTTCCACACCATTTCCCTCTCCAGCATCTGTTGTTTCTAGTTTTTTCAATGTAGGCCATTCTTACTGGAGTGAGGTAGTATATCATTGTGGTTTTGATTGGTATTTCCCTGATTAACAGTGATATTGAATATTTTTTCATATGTCTGTTGGCCATTTGCATTTCTCCTTTAGAGAAGTGTCTTTTTAGTTTTTTTTTGCTCATTTTTTAACTCATGCCATTTGAGGCAATGGAGATGGAGATGGAGCTGTAAGGGATTATGCTAGACGAAATTAGACAGATTGGCCCCACTTATATATGGAATATAGAGAAACCAAACAAAAGACAAAAAAAGTCAAAACTAGCAATCTGACCATCAAACTGAGGCAGAGAGCAAAGGAGTGATAGGAGGGGACAAAACAGGGGAGACAAAGTGACAAGAGACTATGATGATGGGTCACAGGTGATAAGGTGGCTGGAGACCCATGAGGACTCCAATGACGTAAGGAAAAAAAATAATTAATTATTAAAAAAAGAAAAATTTGGATGAAAAAGTAAAAACAAAATCTAAAAAATGAGTAGCTCCACTACAGAAAACTCACCAGCAGCCCCAGCCACTGACCACAGCCCAAGACACCTGTGACTCGGGTTTTTGGGAGACATTTGTCCCTTCACTTGAGGATCTCCTAGGCACTTGGGGCTAGTGAAGTTCAAGGCGCATCAGAGAGGAACAACTGACTTCTCTCCCCATAGACAATCCTCTGCCAGTCACTCACCTCGACACACACCTGAGACCCCCTGCAGGTACCAGGCTACATGTTAGACGCAGACGTTGCCCTAGGGCACCACCTCCTGCAGGGAATAGAGGCTCATTCCTTCCTCCCTTCCACACACCTACTGTGCATCCTCTGTGGTGGCCCAGCTCGGAGACAGTGCCCTGCGTCCCAAGGGCTTGGGGATCTGACATGGGGAATGCTGCACTGCCGCTCCATCCCTCTGGATGGCTGATGCATGTTAATAATGAGTACTTTGTGGACACGTGGGAAACCACTCTTAGCCTGCAATTCACATCTTTTCCCCGAGACAACCTTCATCAGAACACCAGCGCCATCATGGGTTACCCAGAGAGAGCTGGATAAGCTGAGCAGTGCCGCCACCGGGTTCAGAATTCCGATAGTGCCTTACTAAGAAGTCTACCTCTCCTCCTGGGCATTGCCAACTTGGGCCTCTGGGTTTTGCCTGAGACCCTCTCTTTCGGGGTGACAAAGACAGAAATATTCCTTTGTTTAGATGTCGTGGCAGATGGGAATGCGTGCATCTTCAAGTATTTTGAGAAACTTTTCCTTGACATTTACTGACTCAAGGTGGCAAGATGGCTGCCTCCCCTCCGAGTCTCACAGCAACCTCCAGTCAGAAAAAAAAGAGAAGAGCTAAAGGCCCAAAAGATTTCTGCCTGGCAAAATGCACCCTGCCCTGGGGGCTTTTTCTTGTATGTCGGGGTCCAGAACCATGTTATGGTTATACCTAGTAGCAGAGAAATTGAACAGTTGCGTGATTTCACTTTCTAGTCTCTAGTGGAGGCAGACAAGGAAAGGTGGCAGTGGGTGGAGGCTGGGCAAGTAGCCAGAAGTGCTGTCATGGACAAGTCACAGCGTCAGTCAGGGGGCAGCAAGCCTGGCTGGGCTGGGAGCTGCGTGTCCTTTGTGTCCTCTTCCAGGGACTGTACTCTCCTCTCAAAGCAAAGCTGCCACTCTCATCTTAAAAAAAAAAACTAAAAAAGAGCCTCCCTGGTGGCGCAGCGGGTTGAGCGCTGCACTGTGATGCATCGTGACACAGCAGCGTGAGTTCGATCCCCGACCAGGGAGGAGACAAACATGGTGCAACAGACCTCTCCTGCCTCGCCCTCTGCTCCCCTCAGCAGTGTGTTTCAGTCAACCTGCCTGTTCTGCTCCCCACTCTGTCTCTGGTGAATCCTCTCACCTCCCACGACTCTGGCCTGTACCCCAGCACTTGTATGCATAAATAAATAAATCTTAAAAAAAATAAAAAACAGCCAAAGCTGCCAGCCTCACATTTAAGCACTCAGAGGCCTGCCTGCTTCCCACACTTTTAAGTCCTTGTTGGAGAAGACACAGCAGGCACCCATAAGGCCGCTCCTCTGTGCAGAGCCTGCTCAGGGCCAGGGACACATGTCTACCACGTCACAGCCTCCCCTCTCAGAGCTGCTTCCTGGTTGCTCTGGGTCCAGACGCTCCTGATCCTCATGCCAGAATTCGGTCCCAGTCTGCAGAGCCCCTGCTACCACTCTGCATGGACACATCCACAGATCCCTCCTCACACACCCAGGGCCACCTTCTCCGTGAAGCCTTCCAGAGCTCCTCTCCCCCAGACTTCTTCTCACAGCCCCTGTCAAAGGACATTCCATGTGGGGTCCATCAGGAACTAGGTTCACCACCTGCCCTGCTCACTTTGCCCAGCACCCCTGTGCAGATGATGAGTCACAGGCAAGACTCGAGGCCCCGACCCGAGGCACGATTCGCTGGTGTTCCCTTTGGCATCTTCCAAGACATCTGCCCAGCTCCTGGGTGCCTGGCCCCTACAACCTGGGCCATCACCTCAGGGGTGTCAGAAAGTCAGCCTGAGTCTTCAGCACTGACCCTCCTCCCTCCAGTTCCAGGGAGGCCCCACCACAGACTCCCCAGTGACGGGGGCCTCCATCCCTCAACCAGATGCTCACAGCTGGGGGGCTGGCCACCTCTTGAGACCAGGACACTTCCCCAAGCCAGGTGTAGGCTCCTCTTCCTCTCTTTCATTCCTTCATTCCCAGTGAGAAGAATCCATGTAAGCACGTGCTAACCCAGGGCCCAGCAGGAGTGATGAAGACATGCTCAGCGGGACCCCAAGAAGCTGACAGCAGAGCAGAGGGCCAGGCGGGAACAGGGATTGGGTCTCAGGAGAGCCTGGAGCGCCAGCTCCTGTCTGCCCTGCCCCAGTCCCTGCCATCATGGTCTGTCAGTCTGTCCTCATCGCATCCCCTAGACTCTCCCATTGGGCACCTTCTGCCCACACAGTGACGACCTGGCTCCAAGGGGCAGTCCAGGCCCTCATGAAGAAGGCTCTCTCCTGCCGCTGCTCTGGACAGCCTCCCCTGCCCTTTCCACCAAATGGCTCAACCCCCTGATCGGGTGGCCTCAAACTCAGCTCTCGGCTTAGACTAGTAGCGATTTGCAAACTATTTTCTGAGGTACATTCGTGCCTGTGAGTTGTCGGTGGTGACGGGGGGGGGGGGGGGGGGGGGGGGGGGGGGGGGAANNNGGGGGGGGTGGCGAATAAACTGGGAAAACAAGGTGAAAGAATCCATTTCCTGCAGACCTTCTCAGAGCCTCCAATGTGCCACGTGTGGGTGATTCTGTCACGATGCTCCTGTGCATAGCTTTTCCCAATTATTTGGAAGTTGACTGTGAAAGTCTAAGGCCATATGTGGACTCCAGTTTGGGAAATGTAGGAAGAAATAAAGATTTAATTTACTCACTCATTCACAAATATGTCAGGCCCTGTACCCAAACCCGGCCCTAGAAATGAGTGGGTTGTGACGCTACCCTCAGGGGTTTGTAGTTAGGTCATCTAACATTCTCTCTCTGTTTCTCTCTGTCTCTCTCTGTCCCTCTCACCTCCCATGACTCTGGCCTGTACCCCAGCTCTTGTATGGGAGGCAGAGTTTTTAAGAAGTTTTGATTCTTTTCCCCAATTCAAGCCACCCCCACACCTCCCTCTTCCTCCCTCTTTTAGTTTATCCTTAGACCGTCCTGCACACACACCTTGGGCTCTCCCTCATGCATTCAAGGCACCCCACTCAAGGCACCCCACTCTGGGACAGCATGGCAGAGCTTGGGTGAGGGACCAACTTCAGGCCTGGCCATAGCAGCGAGGGAGCATCCTGGGTAGCCTGGGAGTGCACCAGGGACACAGCCCCCATGACTGGGCCTCCTAGGGCCTGGGAAGCTCCCAGCTTAGGACGTAGATGCTTGCAGCTAAGAACATAGATGCTTGCAGCTAAGAACATAGATGCTTGCAGCTAAGAACCTCCGGAGGGCTGGGGTCTCTGAAAACAGACTCTCAGCAAACGATTAGCTTGTAGGACAGTTATTAGGGAGTTCTCTGGGGCTCAGCATGGAGTGAGGGTGAGAAGAAAATGGGGTAAATGTGGGGGGACTTGGGATGTGATGCCATCTCAGTGGGCACTCAGCTGATCCTACAGGCCGCTCGGGGGCCCTCCTCAACTGAGGCAATGCCAGGAGAGCTGGGGGCCACCTCCCTCAGTCCTAAGGCAGGACTGGGGTGGCTCATGCCAACATCCCACACAAATCCTGATAGCAAGACTCGGGCTCGCTGGAGGGGAGAGCACCGGGGAGAGCACCGCCTTGCAGCTGACCAGACCTTCATCTTGCCCAGGCACGTCCCCACCTTAGACCCTCAGTTTCTTCAACCTGTGGACTCTGGTGAGGTTAGCACGTCAGGGTGTCAATGGGAAGACTTCTTGGAGCGGGAGACACCTTAGCTGAGTGGTGAGGGAAGTGGGATGTGGGGGGTGGTCCTTATACATGGGGAAAGCTGCCCCAGGTGAGGAGGTTACCTGCAGTGGGCCAGACCCAGCTCCCCCCTCAGGGAGGCACAGGCCTCCTGTGACTCAGGGAGGGAGGGGAGCAGCGAGACAGGGATGGGCCTGGATCACAAAGGGCTGCAGGGTCAGGGGAGGGAGGCTTGACCTCACTGCATCCTTAGAAAGGGAGCTGAGGGTGTTCTGCTCCTCATCCTCAGGGCTTGTGTCTGTCAGCACTCAGGTATTCAATCTCCTCCAGTTTATCTGTTTTAGCTCATTTCACCTCCACGACCTACTTGCAGATGTGGATTTTCACCACCCCTTTACAGATGAGAAAACAGACAGACAGTCCAGATCTGTTGCCTGGGGTCACACAGCTAGCAAGCGGCACCCAGGCTGACTCCAGCCCACGTGCTCCTACCCTCTGCCTCTGTCATCACAGAAGCACCTCTGGATGGCCGGGCTCGGTGTCCTCTGACCACCTGGACTTCGTCTGACCCACTGCCAGCCAGGTGGAGATGCTGCTACCTGGCCCTCCAAACCCAAACCCTCAAAGGCAGCTTGTCTTCCAGGGACAGCGCAGCTGATGCCAAGCCCTGGGGTGCGGGCCGTGGGCCAGGGACATGGTTTGGCTCCAGAACATCCTAGAGCAATTTGCAATACCTTCAAACCTCCAGGAGCAGCCAAGAGAGGCAGGTGATGTGCAGGCTGCAGGAGGCTGGCCAGGTATCAGGTTACCCCGGGGGGCAGAGGAAAGTCCTGGCAGGGTTGAGAGCCACAGCCAGACATTTCTCACCAAATACTCACACCCAGGTGCCAGTGCCCTGCATGGTGGACCTCAGCATGCAGTTCCTTCAGCACCCGCAACTGGGTTCCCTAGCTGCAGCTCTCCCCTCTCCCCTCTTAACCTCAGCAATTCCATGTGCAGGATCTTCTCCGCCCGACGGGCACACACTTGGGGAGGGAGGCTGGCTGGGACCCAGCCTACACAGGCGCCCATCAATTTCCACGCTTGGACTTGGCAATTACCTGTCTCAGAACAGAGGCTACGTGCTGTGGATGGTTTAAGGCCTCACGTAAGACAGCTCTTCCCAAAGATCTGCCACATGCCATGCACGATCACAAGCCTCCTTCAGCCATGACTATTCAGACGTGCCACGTACCTGTTCAGGTTTGTCTGACCCAGGCTTACTGTCAAGGCTCTCAGAGCCAAGCAAGGGCCTATCTGATGGCGAAGGAAGAAAAGCTCCTGGGAGCTGTCTAGCTGGACTGGCAAAGAGACTCACACAACCAATGATCCGGGTTTACACGGGAGCCGGTTTGGTGCAGAACCCCTACGGTCCCGGAGAAATCTCCTCACAGACTATAAGGTGTGCACTGCCAGGCTCACTTTAGAGAAATGAAACTGAGTTCAGAGAGGTCAAGCAATGTGCCCAAGCTCACACAGCAGCCACAGTGGGATTCAAACCCAGTTCTGACTAACTGCAAGGCCACGTGCCCAACCCTGGCAGGCAGAGAAGGGGACAGCATTGGCAGTTGCGGCAGGAAGGCAGCAGGGAGGTGAACACGGAAGGAGAAGAGCAATGACTCACTGGGACACAAAACAGGCCCAATTCATGCCAGACACTCTCATTCACTTTCTTCCATTCCTTCTCTAGGGCTCCACTCCCTGTTCCTTAGGCTCCTTGAGTACATTCTGTTCCTACTGAACTTTTACTGAAAGGGCAATTTGGTTCTTCTCCTGCAGCCTGAAGGCCTTCGGCTGCCTTGGTTCATCGGCTCCAGGCCCAGCCTCATGCAGCACGCGAGAAATGGGCTAAAGTGCGCACTGAAGCCTGCACCCAGCCTGCCAATCTGCACTCCGCCCCCAGCCCTTTCTGGGTCAAGTGCAGGCCCTAGCTGGTCCTGCAGCTGCCTGCTCTGCAGTCTGGTCTCCTGCCCTGCAGGGCTCAGGCCGGAAGTGCCACATAGACGTCTATACTCCCCAGCCAACCCCCCACCCCTGGCCTGCCTCCACAGCCCCCACAACTTCCTACCCGGTCAGTCGATCTCCTGGTGTTGACCAGGATTGCCCTCGCTTTTAGGAAATACTCAACTGCAGTATTTAGAGGTAAAAGAACATCACCTCTGCTACTTCCTCTGGAAAATAATTCGCTCTTAGGTAAATTTATACCAGCTAATAGGTAGCTAGCGCTCAGGATAGATAACAGATACAGGGGAAGGGAGAGAGACAGCCAACTGTGATAAATGGTAACATTTCAAGGAAGCTGAGTGAACGACATTAGAAATACTTTATACTATTTTTGCAACCATCACCTGTTTGAAATTATTTCTTTAAGAATTGCAAAAAATCGAGGGGCAAACGAGTTTCAAAACCTACTCCCCCTAAGCCTCTTCTCCAAAAAGCACCCTAACCTCAAGACTGGTGGAGAGTCCTTTCCACACTCCAGCCAGCCCCCGTCCCTCCCCAGCCTCTCCATGTCCTTGGTCTTCCTTCATTTTAAAGGACTATTTCCCACTTTGGATAGTGCATGCCTGGAACGAGGAATGTGTCCAATTCAGATCTGTGTTCAAACACTGTGTGTGTCTCTAGCTCCGGGCTCAGTGCTGTGAAAACACTACAGCGAGATCAGACGGAGTCCTGTCTTTAGCAGCCCCCAGTGGGATAGGAGGAGACAGCCGCATGCTGCATCACTGGCCTCCACGCAGTGTGAAGGTCGCACGGGGTGCTGGTGGGCACCTTGGCCACGACCAGTGTTCTGAACACTCCAGCCCCCTGGCGTTGACTCTCCCTTGAGCCTGGGGCCAGAATCTGCGGGAGCTGAAAGCCCAGTGTTCCTGCAGGGAATTTGAGAGGAAACAAGCAGAGAGGAAAGGCCAAGCAATGGAGGGCCAGGGACCAAAGGTATGTTTGTGGGGGCTGGGAATGGGGGTGTCAGGCTTGGGCCATCAGGGTCTCTGTAAGATGGAGTCACAGTGGACATAGGTGATGCAGAAGCTGACAGGTGGAGAGGCGGATGGCAGGGACACTTGGAAAGGCCCAGTTTTGTCATCTTTCACTGGGTCCTTGTCTCCTACCCTGCAGGGCTCAGGCAGGAAGTGCCACATAGACTTCTAGACTCCCCAGCCAACCCCCCACCCCTGGCACCTACTGGTGTGGGCTTTGTCCCAGGCACAAGCAACACAGTAATGACAGAGATGAAGTCCATCCCCCATGGAGCTGCCATCTTGCTGCAGAGATAGTCAGCCCCACATACCTGAGGGGTCTAGAACTACCCGGTCGTCTCTGGTGGTATGAAGAAGAATAAAGCAGGGAGGCGATAGAGTGCAGGAGGGGAGAGAGCTCCTACCTGAAGTGATGACTCTCTTCTCAGTGACCCGCCTGAGTGCCAGTCCCTTCTTCCCTGCCCGTGGGAGCTAAAGGAGGAAAGAGAGGAGCCTCCCAGGCAGAGAAGGGCAAGTACAAAGGACCTAAAGCAGGTCACAAGCAGAGCATTCCAGAAACAGCAAGAGGCTAGGTGGCTGGGACAGGGGAAGGGGAGGAGGGAGGCGGCTACTCGAGAGGGAAGCTGGGAGCCCAGGAGGGCTTCAGGAACATGATGAGACCTACATTGTCCACAGGGTCCTTCTGGCTGCTCGGTGGAGATTAGGCACCAGTGGGGCCTGCGGGCAAGGCCAGGGTGGAGGCAGGGAGATGGTGGGAGGTGACTGCAGCACCCCAGGGCCACATCACAACCCTTAGGGACCCCAGGTCTTTATGGACCTTTGTCTTTATGGACCTCCATTAAAAGTTTTTTTAAATTATGCTTTATGCCTACATTGGTATAAAAATGAGTCTATATTGTCTATATTATTTTATTATGTTAATTTTTCTTTCTAATTTGTGTGCCCTGGGAAGTGCCCACCATGCCCAGGCAAGACATGGTCTGATTTGGGAGGTAGAAGAAGCTGTGAGAAAGAGGCCAGGAAGCCCATTTTTGAATCTCGATTTGTCCCCAGCTCCTCGTTCAAGTTCTCCTGGATTGTCAGCCACACGAAGACAGAGCAGTGTGTCTGGGCACTGTGCTTCTGGTCCAGGTTGCCACCTGGCATGCAGGGCCCATCTGCCCCTCTCCTGCATCGTGACAGGCTCTGCAGGGTCAGGTGCCCACATTTTGAGCCCCTCTAAATGCACTTCTGATTCTTGCTGTTAAAGACTTTGCAAGTTGCCTGACAGGGTGCAACATTTAAGAAGGGGGAGCTGGACTGGAGCTATCAAACACAGCCTTGAAGGAGGAAGAGGAGGTGGACAGATGGTGCACAGCAGGAGCGAGGTCCCTGCAGAAGCACTGCCCGAGGAAGGATGTCTCTGGAGAAATGCTTGGCGTTCCCTAGTGGCAGAGAGAAAATGACTTGTTTAGTGAGTTCCCAGAAGCCGCAGAAGGTGCCGGTCCAGCCCCAAGAGACTGAGCAGCAGAATAATGGCCTCCGGCAGAATCCCCGCTGCACAGGGTGAATCTCCTGCCTTCTTTTAGAGGCACCTGGGTCCCTTCTCTGAAGGGAAGTCGCAGGGGCTTCCTCCCCTGGTCTGACTTGCCCTTCTGCTCCGAAGGAGAAGGAGTGGCTTTGGGTAAAGGGCAGAGGGCTGGCTCTGCGGCTCTAGGCTGAGTCCCAAGAGGTGGGGCAGCATGGAGAGCACTAGAATGCTTGTTACGGACCCAGGCCATGGGAGGGTGGGATTGAAGTTATGAGCCCCTGATACCTTCTCTTCTCTCCCCTCTGCTTCCCCCTCTGGAGACCAGAGCAATCAGACCTACCCCGTGAAGCCAGCTGTGAGGGTCTGCAGGGACGGCGGTGTGCCCGGCCTCTCAGGCTGCCGGCCCTTACACCTGGCAGCTTCCTTATTTCTTCTTTTAAAGTTTCATGTGAGCAAACCGCAGCCACTGCAGCACGAGTTCGATCCCTGCTGCCGGCCAGGAAGGGGACCCACAAGGTGCAGCAGACCTCTCCTGCCTCACCCACTGCTGCCCTCAGCAGTGTGTTTCAGTCATTCTGCCTGTTCTGCTCCCCGCTCTGTCTCTGGTGAATCCTCTCACCTCCCTGGACTCTGGCTTGTACCCCAGCTCTTGTATGTATAAATAAATTTTTAAAGACCCACAAAATTATAAATAAATAAAAGTTTCATGTGAGGAGTGTGGTAGATTACCCCACCCCAATTTCCCTCCTGGCATAAAGACTTACTCCTGAAAGGTTGTGGGGTGTGCATGCTGGCAGTCAGCCCTCTGCTGTCGCCTCAAGGATTGCCAGGCTCTTCGAGGGTGACAGGTACCCAGGGGACTGATTGGCAGGGCGTATAAAGGTCTTCCTGCCTCTTGGACCCCCACCACTCCCCAACACTACATCTCTGGTGACTACTCTCCGTCTGCCCTCTCCTGCTTCTTCCTCTCCCTCCTTTTTCTCAAGAGGATTCCTAGTCCATGTCCTCATACTAATCACAGTCTGCTTCCTAAGAAACTCAAGGTCCCTGGTCTCCCCCAAAGTCTCAAATCTGAATTCCTATCAGAAAAAATATTAGGTAAACTTTGGTGCATTACAAGACAAACGTTTATTCCTGTGAAAAAACGAATTCATCAATGACTTAAAAAATGTTCTTCTAATCTATTTTAATCTACAACAGTCCTTCCATCTTTTACTTATTGAGATATTATTGACACGTACTGTTATATCACTTTTAGGTGTACAACACGATTCATGTGTGAACATTGTGTAACGTTCACCACAATAAGTCTAGCAAACATCCATCATCATACAGTTACAACAATTTTTTTCTTGTGATGAGACCTTTTAAGATTTACTCTCTTAGGGCCTCCTTGGTGGCACAGGGATTAAAATCTCAGCACTAGCAAGCTATTGCCAGCCACTGTGGCCTAAGTTCGATCCCGGCCAGGGAGTTAACCCACATGGCGCAGCAGACCTCTCCTGTCTCTCCCGCTGCTCCCCTCAGCAGTGTTTCAGTGGATCCGCCTGGTGAATCCTCTGTCTCTGTCTCTGGTGAGTCCTCTCACACCTTACACTTCTGGCCTATATATTCCTCAGTTCTTGTATGCATAGATAAATAAAAATAAACCTTTAAAAAAATCTATTCTCTTAGCAACTTTCAAATACACAACACAGTTTTACTAATTATAGTCCCCATGCTGTGCCTGACAGCTCAGGGTTTTCTTTTCTTTTTTTTTTTTTTAATTTATTTATTTATACATACAAGAGCTGGGATACAGGCCCGAATCCAGGGAGGTGAGAGGATTCACCAGAGACAGAGCGGGGAGCAGAACAGGCAGATCGACTGAAGTATACTGCTGAGGGCAGCAGCGGGCAAGGCAAGAGAGGTCTGCTGCGCCATGTGGGTCCCCGCCCTGGCCGGCAGCAGGGATTGAACTCTGTGCTGCAGTGACTGTGCTTTGCTTCATAAAGCGTTGCTTAACCCGCTGCGCCACCAGGGAGGCCTGAGATGTATAATTTTTTATTTTAGATATTAACCTTTTATCAGATAAAAGATTTGCAAATATTTTCTGCCATTTCTTCTTACTTTTCCAATGCAGGTTGCCTTTTGTTGATGATTTGCTTTGCTGTGCAGAAGATTTTTAGTTTAATGTAATTCTGTTTATTTTTTGCTTTTGTTATTTTGTTTTTGGTGTCAGATTCAAAATATCATCACCAAGACCAATATCATAGCTATGCTTTTTGCTAGGAGTTTTATGGGTTGAATTTTACATTCAAGTTGTTAGTTTATTTTGAGTTAATTTTTGCGTCCAGTGTAAGAATGTGGTCCAGTTTTATTCTTTTGTGTGCGACTGTCCAGCTTTCTGAACACCATTTATTGAAAAGACTGTCCTTTCTCCATGTATATTCTTGGTTCCTTTTTCATACGTTAATTGACCATATGTATGTGGGTTTATTTCTGAGCTCTCCTTTCTGTTCTGTTGATCTATGTGTCCATTTTTAAGCCACTCCGCTTTCTTTAAATGGTGAGTCCTGCTAGTGCATTTAAACTAGCACCTGACCCAAACTAGCACTTGACCTCAGCAAATGGCCACTGTTTGTAGTGAATTGTTTCTAATCTGCAGAACCAGTGACATTGGTTGGGAATTACTCTAGACAACTGGTCAGCTGCTTTCAGCTGGGGCTATTCGGTCCCCAGGGCCCTTATTGAAATCCATGGCTCATTCTCCTGCTGTGTGCCAGCCCTGGGCTGGAGCTAGGGCACCTGGAATGAGGAACTGAATGTGCTATGTGCCTGTGCTCTCCAGGAGCTATGGGCCTAGTCAGAGAACAGGGCAGATTGGAGCGCAGCTGCTGGGGAAAAGCCCTGGGGCCGTGGGAGCTAAATGAGGGCTGTCTTCCCCATCTGGGCTGAGTGATCTGGAGGGCTCCCTGCAGCAGTAGGGGACTGAAGAGCGTGAAACCAGACAGCCGCACGGCCAGTGTGGTGTGCAGGCATTTCTAGACCTACAGGAAGGGAAGGCGCGCCTTCACAAGGAAGACACAAAATTGGACCCTCTCCAGGCAAGCATGGAACTTTCCCCCATGCCAGCTCACTGAAACCAGGCCACCTCCTTGGCTAATAGGTTCTGATCATCTTAACTGTATAGACACAGAAGCAGGGTCCAGAGGAGCGGTCAGGGGCTGATCTGCCCGAGTCTTCCCCCACAAGAGCTGGCCAGGTGTGAGCTGAAATGCCTGGGGGTAAGCCTCTGACTCTTGCTCCCAAGGGCGGGCTTCCCAGCAGGCCCTGGGCAAACACCCGGGGCCAGTAGGTAGCCAGGGCACACAAAGGCACCCCACTGTGAAGTCTGCTTTTCTTTCAGCTTTCTGAGGTCTCATCCACAGCGGCTTTTTTTTTTTTCTTTTAACTTCTTTATTAAATTGGTAGTGTAGAAGTTATACATTCCACATGACAATTCTCGTCATGAACAAAAGGATCAAAAATAGGCAATAGCAAGATGTGTTTTACATATAAACAATCATGTTGTAAGAATAGGAGATCTTGCCCTGTACAACAAAGTAAAAGCAAAATGTGAATAAGCCTTCTATTCAGAATATACCCAAATGTACGTGCAGACAAAGTACTAGTAATCTAGCTTACTTCTTTGGTTCCTTGCTTATGATGCCTAATTCCTTAGTCACTCATTTGTGAAATAAGAATGAACATAAAGAAACACAAAATCCAAATCTCATTTATTTTCACAATATCAATGTTAAATTCAAAGTAGCAACTTCATTGACTGTAAATGTTAAGTGACTCAAAAGTGAAAGGCAACTTTTAATTTTTTTAACCCTATGAACAGGATCTACAAAAAAAGTGAATTATTTTACTCAAAGGAGACTAAGTCTCAGCCGGCATTTAAGTAGCAGGAGCAACAAAAGGCAGCAAATAGCACTATGCAATGCCTGTACATATCAAAGTAACTAGTTGAACCATCTTCTTTCTACTTATATAGCAAGTCTATTAAAAAAACAACATAATGGAAGCTTATACCTCATGTGACAGAATTACGATCAGCTACACATCTATAGAAAATTCCAAACTCTACTCCTCAAATAGTTTTAGTACACCTCGTAAGAATGATAGGTTATTCAGAAAACCAGAAATAAAACATGCACCAAGTCTTTGCAATTAAATTTTTTTCATAACATATAAACAATGTTCTGATATAAATTGTCAACTGTCTTTTTCTAAATATGATTTTCATAATCAAGGTAGCCTTAAACAAAGACAGGTCTTAGATATATGATCTGTACAAACTTATTGTAGTGTATTTTCCAAATAGAGATTTTTCTTCTTATTATGATAGGACAATATAATTCTTCTGAGTGAAGATATATGATAAGGCTTAAAGTGTAAACATTTTGGAAAGCAAACGACTTAGCAAAGAAATTATTATTCATTGAAAAATGTGTATCATCTCATAATAGTTCCCTGAATTTTCAAATTTACAAGTGAAAATACATTTACATCTTAAATTTCTAGGAAAGGCACAGGCTTTATGTAAAAAAGCAGCAATATTTTAAACTCATCAATTTATTTAAAAAGACATTACTTTATTAGAAACAAATAATGGTTCTTAAGATTTGGCAACAGCTCATAATATAGATGTATATTTCATTCAGTGTATTTCCCCCTTTAACTGTATTCCACTAGGAGGTGGGATCCCTCCTTCATTGTGGGAAGCAGAAGTACTTGATGGACTGTGTAAGCTGGTCTCCTTGTACACAAACCATGCATTTCCTCGCCCAAGTACCATATTCAGAAAGCATCACAGATACATCTAGGGATCCCATACTAGTTACAGAGTCAAAATGACACGTCTCTCCTGTGTTATGACAAGGCTTAAGTTCCTGGGCAATATTGTGACCAGTAGCCATTTTAATATCTGTAAGACCTTTAGCCCAGGCTGAAGTGTTCACCAACCACAAAAAAGTGGCAACCAGAGTAACAACGAAATCCATCATGGGAAATCTTTGACTACCCGGATAGAGGTTTGTATAACCGATACAGAGCCGAAGAACAGCAACGCGGTACAGGAAGAGAAAGACTGCAAATGCCACATAGAATTGTGCAGAGGAAAAGAAATCCCCAACAGGAACTTGATTATCCCAATGTATGTCACACACATTTGCTGGAGGAGTTGCCTGGAATGATGCCTAATTCAACCTGAAAGGATAAGCAAACGTGGCAGTAATTGCTTTATTTTCAGAAACTTTAGGAGGACAAAATACTGGAATGTCTATTTTGTCCTTTAAGCCTCCACAGGTGGCGGAGCAAAGATAGACACAATCCACTCGAGAACCTTGATGCAGCCCAGTGGCTCCTTGAGCAGACTGAGGTTGAGCTGGAAAGAGGACATTCTCTGAGGGAAGAAGGGAGAAAGAGTCGGGACAGTGGGGTGGCAAAGGAGGGGATGCAAGAGATCAGGCAGCCCGGACGCAAGGAAGGGCCCACAGCGGCCTTGACAGGGAAGCACAGTGGAGACCACCAGCCTTTGCGTAGCATAATTGCTGGGATGTGGAGCAGCTCGTCCCAATAGGGGTGCCTGCAGGGGATGCATCTCCTGTTCAGTCCAGCACTAGCAACTGAACCCACGCACAGCCAGCATCAGCTTATGGGGAAAGGCAAGTGTGTAAAATGGAGACGACCACAGAACCTTCTCGGGTCCATAGAAACTGCCCACTCCAGCCCATAGTACTCCAGGGGCGGGTCCCTCTTGCACAGAATGAGCCATTCCATTTGTGGAGCATTTCTCTTTTTATTGTGAAGTGTAATCCTGTTTTATTGTGAAGCGTAAGGTGCATGCAGAAAAGGACACAAAACAGAAACACAGCTCAATGATTTATCACAAAGCCAGCACCCATTAAGTCACCCCCACAGGGAGGGTCATGGAGCTTTACAGCCCCCTAGTGCCACTCCCAGCCTTGAATCCTCTTCCACTGTCCTGCCCTGCCTGGAAAAGTTGACCACTAGCCTGACATTATGGAGAACATTTCCCTGCCTTCTATACAACTTAACCACCTAAGCGTCCCCACACTCTGCCTAGGTGTGCCTGCCTTATCGAACCTGAGGTTGTGCAATGTGCCTTCTTTCTGGTTTCTTCCACTCTCTGCCACCCCTGAGACACCCCGGTGACAGGGTCACGTGCTGATGTTTCCATCCAGCGTACTGGTTACGTGCAGCCTCTGGCACACTGGCTGGCTTCTGGTCTCCAGGGCCAGTGCCGGCGCCAGCCCACCACACCTGGCCATCCCACTCATGCCAGTAGGGGCGGACATGCTAGAGAACCAATCATGGGCTGGGCTGGTCAGTGCCATCCACCTGAAGACGTCCAGAATTGAGTTGGAATCCAGGTTCTAACACTTTTTAACTGTGAATTTTGAACAAGATATTTGCTTTCTCTGAGATTTGGTTTTCTCTGCGAAAGATGGTGATCATAACACTGACCTTGCAGGATGGTCTTCAGAACTAAGGCTGTTCCGGTAAATGCAGGATCATGGTAAGCACCAATTCCAAAGGTTATTAAAATCCCCAACTAGAAGTTCTATATGACGTCGTGTTCATAAGGCAACTGCTTGTAAGGGGGACCCTTCCCCTTTGTATTTGACAGTGTGATGGTATATATGAAATTGCACCTGGGCACCCAACTCAGGCCACCCTCTGCAAAAGTGGTCTCTGCCCCACCCTGTTCCCCAGTGCTTGAAGGAAACAGGAAGAAAGTGACTGCTGCCTGAGCGGCGGGGAGCCCTGCACCCAGCTGCTGTCTCAAATCCTATGCCAGCACAAGCCTCACCAGGGCCTCAAGATTGCCCTGGTGGAGGACCAATCATGTCCTCACCAATGCCCTCTGGATTCCACCAGCCCAGAGCAAGGCTGTCTACTTAAGATGTTACAAGACACCTTTGTGCTGTGAACATTCTGCCATTTAGAATTGCCCCAGAAGGATGAGAGAAGGATCTCCCTGTGGGAACACGCACCAGTGTTCAGAGAGAAGAGCAGACTGAAGGTGACATCTCTGAAAAATGCCAGCAACCAGAGCTGTGGGCAGAGGTTGGCTGGTAGAACTGGGGACAGAGCCCTCGAGTCTCTCAGGGTTACCCTGGGTGGCTTCTCTTCCTCGCCAGACTGCCCTGCCAAGAACAAGTCACCCCCTGATTTGGAAGCCAGGCACCCTGGGGAGATAGCTCTGTCCCTATTCCCTGGCCTAGTCCTAACCCTTGAGTCTGTCCCAGCTAGGACACCTCTTTGAAGTCAAAGTATTGCGATCCTGGCCAGGTGGAAATCAATTTTAAAATACAGAGGACAGTGACAAAAATAAATGAATGGAATGAAATGCAACATGCTCATTTACACATGTGCATTATAACTGTATTGTCTAATCTGCAATTTCATCCAGGGTTCAAGTCCCACTAAGTCCCAATGACTTAAAGAAATGGAATTTGCACCCATGTCCCCAAATGTCACTCTTGCCCTATATCACTTTGGACCTCAAAGGGGTCAAACTGGAGAGGTGAGTTAAGTTGTTGTCCTTAAATGGAAGACAAGACCCCTGGCCCCTGGAACCTAAAATCTAAGCCCCCACCATAGCAGTTTCTACCCAAATCATACCCTGGTCAGAACGCAGCTCCCCAAGTGCTATTGTGAGCACAGATGGTATCCCCAAAAGGAGAGAGTGTGAAAAGGTAGGATCCCTGACTGAGCGGATAGAAACCCACATTTGGAGCCTCTGCCCAGTTTCTGACCCAGTATCTTACCACAAGCAGTCAACTTTTTTAAGCCTGAGGTACTTCCTGGGAAAACAAGACAACAGCCCTGAGTCACAGGGTGTGGTGGAACCAGGCCAGCGGCAACAAGTGTCTGCAGTGGATTCCTCAGCCCAACACTCTTGTCGCCCCTCACGGTCCCTGACAGAGGAAAGTGAGAGCCAGGCCCCTCAAGGCAGGCAGTGCCTGTTCACTGGTGCCAGCCCCACCCTTGTGCAGGGCCTGGTCACTGGGGCCTCCTTCACCAAGTGCAGGAAGGCAGTGTTCCCCATTCCTCCCCCCAGCTCTCTGGGCCTGGGGTCACCTCCCTATGCCAGGGTAGCCCCATCAGTGGCCACTCTGTCCCAGGAACTACCCAGTCCCAGGCACACTCCTGGCATGGCTGGTGAGGGGAGGGCTTGAGAGGAGGCTGGTCTCTGGCCTGAGGACAGGGGTGCCTGGATTTCTTCTCCAATCAAACCACTGGGGAGACCTTACCATGTTCCTTCTGTGCTGTGGGCCTCAGTTTCCCCAGCAGTAGCAGCAGTGAGTTTAGACCCACTCTGTTTCTCACATCTTCCTCCTCACAGCCCTGGGAGTGTCCTCAGAGGCCCCCTCATGAGTCCATGGCCCCCCAGCCACCCCAATCTGTTTTCTCAGAGCATTTCTTAGAGTGAGATGCACGGCTACAAACTGTCTCCTAAATGAAACTGGTCTGCATGTTGACTCTCGAGTGTACTCTCTGGGTGCTCTGACCCCTTCTCTTTTGTATTCTGTGCCAGAGACATGCAAGACCAAAACAGGCCAGAAGTCCAGCCTGCTCTCAGGGGGCCTCTGTGCACCCCACAGGGCCCCTGCCACCCCCAGTGGCCAGTGTTTTGTACACAAACATGCGTGATGGGACATTGGAAACCTGCGGGCTGATTTGTCTTTCCAACAACAATGCCCTTTTCTTTGTCTTAAAGGCACCGGCGCACACTCTTGGGGTGGGAAGTCCAATCCAGGCCCTAAAGGAATCTAGAGGAATAGATGAGTGAGAGGCTGCCGTCACTTTCTCAGCTCCTCTCCGGGGATGGAAGTGGGGGTGTAGGCCGGCCAGTCACCCTACTACACCTGGCCTTCCAGTGCCCTGCAGGCGCAGAACCACTCTTACTTTAAAAAAAAAAAATTGCCCCTGAAGCTCAACCCACTTCGGTTTTTTCTGGGTTTTTTTGTTGTTATTTTTTTGAGCTATTATGAGTGTCTAGTTTTATTTACCTAATATGACCATAATATAAGATGATTTTAATCTTTCTGAGGATATTTCCAACTGATTTATTTTCTAATAATTAATATCATGGTGGTGTTGTTTTTCATTCTTGGAGTATTCTTTTCAGTATTACCTTTTAGACTCTTTCCAGACAGGTGAGGTGGTCTACAGGCCGATTAAGTCACCAGCAACAACACAAGGGTACCCGGACTCTGCCGAGGACATGTGCTCAGCCAGGGCCTCCTTATCCCTCTCCCAGCGTCCCACGAAACTCAGAGTATTAGGGGGGAAAAGTCCTCCTGAATGAATTACACAAATAGGTTAACACTTCAACCCCCATTCCAGACGTACAATATCCAAGAACTACAAATCCCATGAGGTTATTATCAAAGAGCGGATCACTGGGACCTAAGGGTGGAGTTAAGCAGCCAGGCTGAGTATAAACCAGAGAGGTGAGCCTTGGGAGCTCTCTTGAGCCAGCTCTCAGCACGCCATTGGCTTCCAGCTCCAAGAAACTGGTAGAACATTTACGGATCTGTATCCCTCTCTTCTTGTGCTATTCACTACGCTATTTCCCCTTCTCTTGTAAATAAAATCCTTTATAAACCTTTGTAGTGTGTGCCTGCAGTTGGGGCATTATAAGTGCCTTTCGAGCGCGTGGGTGAGAACCCAGTCAGGCAAACCCATTTTATATTAAAGTTGCCCTGTAACAAGAACTCAGGGCATCTCCCACCAGGGGTGCTCAGAGAGCAGCAAGCTTCCAAATGAAGACTCAGTGAAGGAGGGAGATTCAGGGTCAGACTGGAGCCTTCAGAACCTAGACTCCAGTTCCCTGGGTGGAAGTGTGGTGTCCCCACTCCTCAGCTTCCACGTGACTGGGATGCTTCTCCAGCCAAAGACACATCCCAGCAGCCCAGCACCAATGGTCTACCAGAGGATGGCGGCGTGGGAAGTCATGCCAGGCCCACCCAGGGTGCCTGAGGTAGACTTCCAACAGCCTGGCGCCAACACCCGCAGTATCTATGGCTTAGGTGAACACTGCAGTGACGTCACATTGGGTCAGCCAAAGGTGGAGTCTCTGGGGCTCAGGACACAGAAGATGTCCTGAGAGTGAGGTGCTGAGGTGAACACTGGAGACATCCACAGAAACCCAAGGATGAGCTTCACAAGCAGGAACCTGGGGGCAGTTGCCTTTCCTGGAGTGCACGTTCCCAGGGCGGCAGAGGGACGTTTGCCACTGTTGGAGAGGTGCCCACTCAGTGACCATAGATAGATGCCTTGGCTACACCTCTCCTGATCCTTGGCTAAACCTCTTTCTTCCTCCTTTCAACTAAGTACCTTCTTGGTCCCAAGAAGGCACATGTGAGTTGAGGGCTCTGGTACCATGTTGGGTAAGAGGAGGTGGTCCTGGCTCATCCCTTTGCATGGCCCGAAGGGCCCAGCTGGAATATGGCAGAGATGGAGAGGGCATGACCATGTTGCGACTGGTCCCCAAGGCCACCCACCCCTTGAGGGTATGAGGAACTGGAAGAAGCATCGCCCAAACTATCTTGGCCACCCTGACCCTTCTTCCCAGCTCAGCGCAGCGCCTGACCCAGCTTTCATTTGCTCTCTTTGGCCAGTCCTACGACCCCTCCCCAGAGCTACAGGACTGTTCTTTCTGAAGCCAAGCTCCATGTGGTGAGAAGCTGTGTGACCCTAAGCGGGTCTCTCTCTCTGAGTCTGTGTCCTCACGGGCAACATGGAAACTCACAGCAGTCTCAAAAGGGGCTGTGAGAACCAGATGAGATCACAAAGGGTCAGGGAGGAAAAACTTTCTCTAAACTCTTCTGTTCAGTGAGTGGGGGCCTGAGAATTAAACCAATAGAAAACAAATTAGCAAGAGAAAAGCTAAACTCCTATGCACTTACTTAGGCAGGGATTCACAAAGAAACTGACTCAAGTAGGCAGCGAGAATGTGGGACTTTTATACCCTCTTAGTAGGGGAAGAGGGAGGGGAGGGGGCACCCATGACTCTTGGAAAAGATAAACAGACCCTGAGGAGAACAGATGGAAAGATAACAGTTGTGCACCGATGTCTGTTACCTGACCTATCCCCAGGCGACTTCTCAGCTTCTCTCTGGAGATAGGAGCCAGTCCTCCTGGTTGCCACACTCCCGGGAGGGAGTTTTATGACAGCTGAATTCTTTTGGGAGACTCTCCTTTTAGGCAGATAAGGAGTGTTCAAAACAACAAACAAGGTGGCTCTCAGTGAGGTGTTCTGGACCCCTCAAAAGGCTGTAAAGTTCTTGACATGTGGCAGGTACCTGGTGGGGCAAGGCCATCCATGCTGACCTACCCCATGTTGCTCTCGCCCATGCTTGGGAGGTTCCCCAGCCCCCTTCTCTCCCATCCACATGTCTTGTCACCTGCCACTACACAGCCCTGTTCTCTATGCTCTCTGCTATTAAATGAGTGGGCGACCCCTGGGGCACACCAGCTGGTCCTGGCCCAGGACAGGCACACGTACAGCAGAGTCTTCAGTCCCCACTCGCTCCCTGGCGGTCTCCATAGTGCCATCATGTACTCATGCAACACACGCTCTGGACAGCTTCTCCCTGTCAGCCTGGGCTGGACTCCAGAGTGACATGATCAAGCAGCAAGTTCCTTCCTCTGAGAGCGCTGCCTAGTGAGAGAGAGGTGGACAGACAAACCAATGGTTCTGCCTATTCCAGGAGCCCGTGGGTTCAAAGGAAGAGCAGGATCTTGCAACCTCTGTGACTTGTTGATACCTGGGAAAGGCTGGGTCCACAAAAGGAATGGAAGGACTGTGAAAGGAAGAGAGAGAGGGAGGGTGGGAGGGAGGATGGGAGGGAGGGAGGGAAGGAGGGAGGGAGGGGGGAGGGAGAGGAGAGAAGGAGGGAGGGGAGAAGGAAAGGAGGTAAGGAATGAAGTGGAAAAGGAAGAGAAATTGGCTGCTTTCTTCCATTTGCCTTTCTCTACTCTGTACTTATTTGGGGTCCTGCCCCTATCCCCACTCCATCTCAGCCCCCAGATCATCAGATATCCCAGTAGTTGCTCCTGCCAGATAAGCACCCTCCAGATAACCCCTTTCCCTTGTAACTGAGTTTAAATATTGATCCAACACAGTCAAGGCAGGTTAATAATCAACCCACTGAGCTCTGGGAGCTCCTGGCCATCATGCTCTTTCCCAGAGTGAGCCACAGGGACCACGGAGGTGCAGCCTTCCCTAGAAAGTGTTCATCTGGGGACAGGAGCGGGGGCTGTCTAGTGCTGTCTTTTCCTCTGACAGGATGGGCCCCCGTGTTGGGTCTAAAAACCCTCTCCAAGCTGAGTATGGAGGCCCCAGGACCTGCCCTTGCCAGTGAAAGGACCAGGTGAAGACGGAGACTGGATGCACTGGGAAGGGTCAAACACACTAGCCAGGGAAGGATGAGAAGGAAAAACAGTCCTGCTCAGTCACTGCACTCACCTGGGAGAGTGGGCCCATACATCTTTCCTCCAGTAGTTTCTTTCTTCACCCTGGCTGCCTCCCTCAGGTTCCTGGGGGTTTGGTCCTCATGAGTCAGCCCCGTAAGGTCCACACTGTCTAACATACAGCCAGTGGAATCTGGAGCCTATATTGGACCAAGGCCCAGAGTGGGCGCCCCCCACTGCTGACTTTCTAGTCATCTGTGTAGACTGCCTGTGTCATTAACATGGAACCACAGTACCCCAGGACTGCTCAGGGCTATGTTGCATGGCCCAGGACAGACAGTGGAGTGGAGAGCTGGTGGGCTCCACACGTGCATCCAGAGGGATTTTAGGGCCCTCAGGGGCCTCTATAAACAGATCGCTCAACTGAAATCACCTTTTCCTAAAATAAGGATGGGAAACCCACTGGGTGATCTTAGAGTCAACTGAATCCTAACATCTGGAAAATATTCCACCTTCCAGCTCACACTGAGTTCTGAAACTTCCAGAGGCTTCTTCAAGAAAAACAGCCAAGTGTCTCCAGGCCAAAGGTTCTCAAAGTGTACTGTCTTCCCACCTCTCCTTTCCAGGCAAGCACTCCCACTGGAAACCAGCTAGAATTGCACATTCTCAGCCCCTACCCCCACTGAATGGAGACTTCAGGTGGCGCCCACCACTGTCCCACAAGGCCTGTTGTTGAGTCTGCTGCCCTAAGATAGGACTCTAAGTAAATTAAACCCACTTAGCCCACAGCACAACCCTCCCTAGCAGGCATAACTAGCATTCCCCTCTTGTGGAAGAGGAGAGCAAGGCAGGGATTGTTAAGATCTCTCCCTTGCCCAAGATCACGAAGCCGGAAGCAGTTTTGACCCCAAGGCACTGTTAAGCACTACTCCAAGTGTGCTCCTGTAACAAGGTGGTCACAGGAACCATGGAAAAAGGAAACTTCCGGATCCGTGCCCCTCTCCCTGTCCTCTAACATTCCCTCCAGCAGCTGCATCGGCATCACCTGGGGACATTTTAGAACAAAGACCAATTCCAAGCCCCAGCTCAGACCTACTGAGTCAGAAGCTCCAGGCAGGAAGCCCAGGAGTCTATGGAACAAGCCTTCCAGGATTTTGAAGCCATTTGAAGAACACATCTCACCCTGCTTCCTGAAACTGGGAATCTCATGGAATTCATCTTGAACACTTCTTATCCATGTCATGGCTAAGGGAATGGGCTGGAAATAGGCTGCCTTGCAGTGTGGCTCTGCGCCTGCCCATGGAAGGCCTCTAGCCCTCTAGCTGTGCCTTAGTGGGGCTCACCCCCACCCCCACACACACTTGCCCAGTTCCCTCCATGGTTAATGGAACAGGGCAGCCTCTGCAGGGCCCCACGGGCAGGAAGCTTGCCCAGGGTGGGCTGAAAGCACTCTGGGTACACACCTTCAGCCTCCACGGTCTTTCTAGTCACATTTGAGGTCCCTGTTGGGGCAGTGGCCACAACATAAATTGGGCAGCCAACAGCCAAACTAGAAAGGGAGAGGGATGTGAGATGACTCCCAGGCCTGATACCCGATAGCTTGGAGGCCCTGACAGCCCCCTAGTTCAGCACTGAGCTTTGGAGCCAATCCCATCCACTGTACCTAGAACACCAGAACCCCCACCCCAAGACCTAGAAAGCCCTGAGTCTGGATTGTCAGTCAAAGTGCAGGGCACAGCCCACCAGTGGGGCAGTCACTCAACTCGGTGGATCAGGTCCTGTATTTCTAAAGAAAACGTGAGATGGAATAGCTCCAAGTATTGTTCTGTGAAACCCATTACTAGGTGGATGTAGAGACATGTGGAAAACTCAGAATCACCACATCTGACCTGGCCCTACGTGGTCCCACTCTCTGCTTCCCACCTCAGAGGTGCTGCTGGCTTCACTGGGCAGCCCCTCCTGTGCCCAGCCCTGTGCGGCTGCACACACAATCCCAGGCCAGTCTCACGAGCCTGCAAGGAAGGGGGCATCCCTGTTCCACAGATGAAAAGACTGACAGTCAGACAGGCTAAGAAGCTGCCTCTGAAATTCAGACACAGACATGCTGAATGCAGTGGGAAGGGGGCTTCGGAGAAGGTCGCAGCCTGGTGCAGAGTATCCCCATTTGGTTAGAACGGAGCACCGAGAAGAGCTTGAAGTGTGGTCTGGGTAGAAAAGTGTCAAGCTTGTTTAGGAAGGCTGGTGAATGGCTCACAAGGCTGCAACCTTGGCCCTAACTGGGCACAAGGGTCTTCGGCAGTGGCACAGCAAGTGTACCCATGGGTGCTCAGCACAGCCCACCCACTGTAAGTGCAGACGTCCCAAGACCTCCCCCTAGGAAGGCTACTATCCAACATGGAGAAGTGTTGGTGAGGATGTGGAGAAACTCGAACCCTGTACAGAGATGGTGAAAATACAAGACCGTGCAGCCAGTGTGGAAAATGGGTTGCCCTGTGCTCCAGCAACCCCACCTCCGGGTGCGTACCCCAGATTAAGTGAGGGCAGACGCAGATGTACTTGCACTGTTTACAGCAGCATTATTCACAGGAGCCAAACGGAGGGAGTGATCCAGCGCCAATGGATAAACACAATGTAGCAGAGTTAATCAGACTTAAAAAGGAAATTCTGTCACATGCTACTATATTGGATGCCTCTTGAGGACATTATGCTAAACTTAACGGGCCAGTCCCAAAAGGTGAAATACTGTATGATTCCACTTACGAGGTACCTGGACAAGTTAAATTCAAATTCAAAGATGATGTAGAAGGGCAGGAGCTGGGGAATTAAGACTCTAATGTGGGTAGTTTCAGCTGGGAAAGATAAGTGATCCTGGAGGTGGATGGTGGTAGCAAAACATGAATGTATTCAATAGTTGATGTCCCTGAACCGTACACTTAACTGATTAAGATGGAAAATTTCAAGCCTGATGCATTTCACAATTTAAAAAAGACAAAAACCTGAGTCAGCACAGGGGTTTCTTACAAATGAGTTTTATTTGCATTCTGATCCAAACACAGATCCCACATACAGATTGCTCGTCTGCACGACAGTACAGTAACAAGTGCAAAATATGCTTTATTTCAGGTACAAAAACAATGTGGCAGTGTGACAACTTGTCTTGACGCCCACTTCCCCGTGACCTATCATGCCCACTTGACCCACCCAAGGGCTATACCCCCAAAAGATACTCCCACCACCGCTAGAAAAGCCACCCAATCTGGAGATAGGTGGGAAAGTCATATTTTAAGAAAGAAATCACTTTAAATACATGACATTAGAGAAAACAGTAACCAAGTTTTTACCCAGCAAGGGGGAGGCTGTGTGGGGAGAGACATACAATCCTTTCCCGTCTTGAACCACCAAGCTCCACAGAAGTTCCCCTGCTCCGGGGTGCACTAAGCCCAGTGACAGACGTCTCGAGATCAAAGCTGGAGTTGTGCATGAAGGACTCCCCTTCGTATCTGGGAGAGTGGGACCTGAGCACAGATCTAATTTCTCAGGCTTAATTTCCTTATCCAGATGGCTGGGCTGGGGGTGGCCAGGGCAGGGGGAGCAGATGTGACAGTGGCAGAAGCACTGAGGATGCCTGAGCAGCAGGTTGGCAGCGCTGCTGCTGCTGCTGACCGTGTCTAACGGAGGACTGGACCGCCACGTCCAGCCACCCGCACAGGAGGGAAGGAGCAAGGGCCCCCAAAGGTGGACCAAACCAAGGGTGAGTGGAGCCACCCAGCTGCAAGTTGGACCTCAACAAGGGGCTGGCACCGGAAGCAGCCAGCTTCTCCCAAGGGCAGACCCCACAACTTGAGCCTGTGATACCATTCTGGAGGGCTGGAGCTCCCAATCGCCAGCTTGAGGCAGGGAGGGATCTTTAGAATGCTAGAGGAGCCAAGAGGCCCATGGTGCTCAAGATGCCAGTAAGAGGTGAAGGTAAGGCACCTCTGGGGACCGGAAGAGTCCCAGTCTCCCAGATCTGTGACCCATTAATACCAGCACAGATCCCTCCCCACAGGCAGCTCCCTGAGCAAGGTCCAGCACAAAGGCCCTCCAGCTCTCTAGCAATGGCAGGCAGGAGGGAAGAGGAGGGACAGGCAGTTCTCTGAAGGTCACCCCCAGGGCCTGGGGCTGGAGGGGAGCCCTGAGCCAAAAGAGAGCCAAGACTAACAGGGGAGCCCTGAGCCAAAAGAGAGCCAAGACTAACAGGCAGGGAGACTCATGGACTGTGAGCTGAAGGCTTCGCCTGCTTGGAAGCTCAAACAAAATGCTTTATTATTTAAAGAAATCCTTATTGTCTGGGATCTTTCTCACAATAATCTAATAGGGATAGAGATGACAGATCCAGCTCAGCGGAGAGCAAATGCTGTCTACAAAGGGCTGGAGAGCAGATACTCGGGGCTTTCGGGGTAAAGAGGCAAACTGATGTCAGCATGTAAAGGTAATTTCCATAACGTTTTTGCTGATAATAATTAAGTGTATTTCTTTGTAATATAAGTCTACTCTTGAGAAAAGTTCGGGGGGTGTGGGATAACAGTTAAATGGGTTTAAAATAATGTTCATTCTCATGAAAAAGACCACAGAGCCAGAGTGAGCTGGGACAGCCAGCAGCTGCAGTCTGGCCCCTGAGGAGCAGGTGTGGATCCCTGTCATGGGGCAATAGAGTGATGGGGTGGGGTTAGTTCTGCTAAAAGGGCTCCCTGCAGTTAACAGCTCACCCATGAGGCTCCTCAGGAAGAAGGGCTAAGGATGGGTGCCCACACTGCCCCTTTGCAAGGGGACTAGTTTGCTTGCCAAAAGGGCAAGGTGGTCAGCCCCCTCCATCCCATCAACTGTCCTGGAGAGCAGCTGATCCACCTCTCAGGGCTATTTCTTGGAGACACTGCCCCACAAGGTTCCTAATATGGCAATTAGGGGCTAGAGGGGAGAAACAGCGGGAGACTGTGCCAGGTCCAGCCCTGGACCATTGCCACATCATCCAGACCTATCTGCTTTCCTACCCTCAGGAGGGGAGAAAGGAGAGCCCAAGAGTGTTTGCAAAGAGGTCTGGAGAGTTTAGCAGAAGCAAAAAGGAGCTCTAGGGTTGTTCCTGAGTGGATCCCAGGAAGGCGGCCCAGAGGCCCTGACCAGTATCCTCGCTGCCCCCTGGCCCCAGCAAGCTCTCACTGAACCTCCATGTCTCTACACTCTGCCTAAAGGTCCCACTGCCCTGTTCCTAAAGGGCAAAGGGAAGTGGCCTGGCGGGGCAACCAGAGTTGGTGTACAAACATTTCCTACTGACTGACGAACCACAGAGCAGTGATTGAAGGGGGAAAGTGGATACAAGTGAATATGTGAGGACAACTCCATGGGCTAGCTTTTAGCTGTTGTCAGATGTCAGCGGCTAGCACGGTGCCCCTTCCCGGAAGAGCTGGACTTACTTAGGATGTGGGATGCCCCAACTAGAGTACCTTTACCTGAAACAGCTCCATCAACAGAGCCCAAACCAAGAGTGTCACCTAAGGGAACAGCTTGACCACCATAACCACTCAAGATGGACTGAGCACACCCCAAACCTAGGCCACACCACTGCTCCAGAGCCGCTCAACACGTCTTCCAGCCTCAGGCCACCTGGGAATGCCCGGAGGCCACTCCAAACATACAAATGCAATATTCAGCCCAGTTATTGGGGAGCTAGACTTGCTTCTTAAAGATACGACTAAGAGGTTATGCCTATGTCAAGGTGCATGCAGCCTTGCAGTGCACACCCCAACTGAGCAAAATGCATGAGTGACTACATACAACCGAGATGTGCACACACGTCACCTGCCCATGGAAAGACTCTGATGGAGGGAAAATGACAAAGGCGCCTCAGCTCTCAGATTCACCACAGGATTGAACCGCTCCAAGAGAGGAGACAGACCAGAGAGGCAGAGAGGCATGTCAAGCATTGCTCTGGGGTCCTAGGACCTCTGACTCTTGTCCCCGTGTTAACACTTCCCGCAGTGCCTTGCTGGTGATCAACCTTTCATTACCCGTGCTACCTGAGGCCCTCACCCCCATCCTCTGCTTTTCCACCTCCTCGAAGAGCCTTAGGGCTTCCTCCCTCTGCTCTACTGACAACTGCAAAATAGGCTTTTCCATTTTTTTTTTTTTTCACTAACTTGTTAATGATTTTTAGACCTTAAGTTACTCAGCCCAGGCCCTGAAGCCATCCTGGACTTGGAAACATGTGATATACTGCTTGGTCAGCTCCATTCTGCTGCTAGCAAAGACCCCTTTGGGTTAATTGCTCTATCCAGGGGCCTCAAGCTGCCTGGGCAAGTCATGAGGGCACCCCCTGACCTTTGCTTAGGACCCCAAGCCAATACTTCAAACTGCCCACCTGTCCTGATCACCTGATCCTATTGCTCTCCCCCTGGAAAGCCTCTCTTCTTTACCATGAAGGCAACCTGGTAAACAGGAAAAGGTTTATCACAACCTTGCAACACTTGCCCAACAAAGAAACATGATGTCCTTAAGGGTTTCGGGTTCAAGAAGGTGGCCCGAGGATATGGCAGTATCTACTTTCCCTCTGGGGATCAGTTTTTTTTTAAATTGCTGCTGCCATGGAGAAGACAGAGTCCAGAACACATGCGATGGAAGGACCTCCTGGACCACCAGGCCCAGACCTATGGATTCAGAACTCACAGCAAAGACAGTGGACAATAGGCACATGGAAAGCTGCTCAACACCATCAGCCGTGGAAAGCCAAACCACAGTGAGATACCACTTCACACCCACTAGGGTCTAATGGAAATACCAGATAATAGCAAGTATTAGTGAGAATGTCCAGAAAGTGGAACCCTCTGACACTACCTTAAAATAATACAGTGTAGCTGCTTTGGAACATAGTCTGGCAATTCCTCAAAATGTTGAACAGAGTTATTATTATATGACCCAGCAATTCCATTCCTATGTATATTCCCAAAAGAAATGAAAATATATGTGCACACAAAAACGTGTACAAATATGTTCATAGCAGCATTACTCATAACCAAAAAGTAGAAAAAATTCAAATAGCCACTAACTGATGAATAGATATACAAAACGGGGTCTAGCCATACAATGGAATACTACTCAGCTATGAAAAAGATTGACATGTTTAACAGGGATGGTCCTTGAAAACATTTGCAAAGTAAAAGAAGGCAGCACAAAAGTCCACATATTAAATGACTGCATATACATGAAATGTCCGTAATAGGTAAATCTATCTGGGAAGTAGATGCATGATTGTCTAGGACTAAGGGAGCTAGGAGAGAAGTAGGAAGTAATTGCTAAAGGGTACAGGGTTTCTGTGAAGGGTAATGTAAATGTTCTAAAATTGACTGGTGATTCTGTGAATTTATAAAAAGCCATAGAATTATATACTACGAATGTGTAAACTGTATGGATATGTGCTATATCTCAGTACAGCTGTTACCCAAGCCCCTCCATCCCTCCCACGAAAAAAGAAAAAAGTATTAAGAGCCTCTCATTACACTGTGAAAACACCACACCTGTCTCCCAACATTACTAACAAGAGCTCCTTCCCTCTCAGCAGTGTCCTGGCTGAGAGAACAGATTTCCATCACCACCCTATCACCGTGTGACATCAAGCAGGTGGTTTTGCCCTCTGGTGTTCAGTTTCCCCACCTAAAAAACAAGGTCTACCCAGTTCTGATAGTGTTTGACTATGTTCCCCGAAAGCCCACTTCAGGAGCCGTGAAATCCTGCTCATTTGGTCAGATGGTTTCACCATGCTTTGGAAAATAAACCTAAATTAGAAAGTGTTAAGTGATCTCTAAATCACTGGCTCCAGGAAACAGGCAAGACAAGGAAGGATTCAGGAGTCTACCAAACTTCCCCAGTTAAGAATTCAAAGAAAGGTGACCCGACCATTGCCACACAGACACATGCCTTCCACACACACTACAAATGCAGAGATATAAGCATGTAAATGCGGTAGCGTCCTCACAGAAAATACTAAGTCCCTAGGAAACCTGGCAAGTTTAACAGAGATTAACTAAACACTCAACCATGCTAAGGCCCTCCAGAAGACCTGGTATCAGCTGATCAACAAAATGCCCATTTCCTAGTTGTCCTTACCCAAGGTTACTTAGGGGTAAAAATGATACCAAAAGCACTCAAAAGGAATCACTTTGTTCTCATCCCTGCAAGACTCACGAGAACGCCCTAAAGGTGGTCTTTCTGCGCCCCTCTCCCTCCCTCCCGAGGACCTGGGAGAACTGGGTCCATGTGGCAGGTCCCAGCTGCGCACGTGCTGTGTGCTGTGTGTCCCACCGGCGCAGGGACTTAAGTCGCCTCTGGGCTCGGCAGAAATAGAACCTTGGGAAAAAGGTAACAGTGAAAGAAGCAGAAGGCACAGAGTAAACCCACTGCCAGCAACCCATGCAAGTCCAGGAAAGACAGGTGCACGCCTGGGTCGCTGAGTGGGACGGCAACAAGACGACGAGAGAACAGGGCAAACTGCCCCACTAGTGATAAGTGCTGCTCACGCAGCCAGTGCCTGGAGAAGGCGAAGGTTCGGGGTGAGACAGGCTTCTCTGGAGGCGGGAGGGGTCGGAAGGAACCGATACAGGCGGCACCAAATTACCCAGTGAACTAGTTTCCAACTAAGGGGATGAGGGGTTAGAGATCTTTGCTTCCATGTTTGCCTCTTTAGACTGGCGGGGCTGGGGAAAAGAACATGGGACTGCTGAACGCTGGCGGCCAAGAGGAAGGGACAAACGAGTCACTGGCTTCTGATGTGCCAGAGACTGCATCCGAGGGCTTCTGCTGGTTGCTGGTCTGTAGCTTTCACAGGTAGGGCAAGGTCTCTCCCAGCCTCAGCTTGCTGGGTCAAGTCGCAGCTTAGAGTGGGGCAATTTCTACATCCAAGGGGGTCCGTGGGGCCGAGAGTTGAAAACAGCTGCACCTCTACTTCTGCTCAGAGGCCACATTTCAGGATGATGTGGTAGCCATCATTGCTCTCGGCTGCAGAAGAGAAACAATGGGCATTTGACAGGAAGAAAGAAAGACATCTGGGCATCATGGAAGGCACAGCAGTAGGGTGCCAGCAGAAACCCTGCCCTGAATATTGACAGAGACCGCCAAGACAAGGCTGCACAGAGCAACGTGTGCTGACAAAGGCAGAGATTTTAACACATGACTTTGCATCTGCCATGCTGAGTTTCTTCCAGACACCAGGCCTTTCCACCACAGCTCCGGCCCAAGGTCTAAAGAAGGCTTTGAACTAAATGTGTCTGGCAGCTGTTATGACCCCAGGCTTCTGCAATGGCCTGTTGACCAGATCCAGGGAGCAGAAGCGAGGGGAGTGGTCTCACGGCAGCTCAGGGTATGTGACCCAGTCGGAGGGCTCTCACACCGACACTTCCATGCACTGCCCCTGCCCTCCGGGGTAGTCACGTTAGTCTTTCTTTTTCCTGCCACACAGGCTCCTTCCTCTGGTGGGTCTTCATGCTCCACACCCCCACCCAGGCCCAAGTCACCTGACCTGCAGGCTCTGCTGCCCTATCCCTATTTGAGCTTCTTCGAAACCCTCATTTTAGAAAACTCAAACACGTCTTACTTCTATGTAGCTCCAAGCTCACAAGGAACACTTTGTTAGCTGGAATTTTCCCTTGACTGAACTTAGGGTCACTCTCAGTAGTTCTCCCACTTCCAGGGCAAGGTTCAAGGGATATTTGTTCACTTTTTCCCAGAGGATTTCTCAGTATCCTTCTCTGGAGGGGCCCACAGCATAGGCAGGCTCCACTCACCAGCCTGGCTCTTTTCTCACTCCATTACCTGGAGCACAGTCAACATTCTTTAATTAAACAACAAAGGGCCTTACCTTTTAAGGTGCTGAGGATAAAACAGGATTCATCTTGGAAATTCTGCACCATCTGAAAGGCACAAGACAGACCTTATCCCTTCAACAAGTCCATAACATGAATAGCTTCGGCGACACTCTCCAGCCACCAGAAACTACAGCGCGCAGAACTGTGGTTATGCTCACCTTCCACTAAGCAAAAACGGTCAAAACACATGTGCAAAATGATTACCATTTTAAGTAACAACAACTAAACATAAAGGTCAGGTAGAAGGCTGCAAGGGAAGAAAGATGTCAACATTTAATAGAGGACACGTTTTTGATGTTTTTCCTAGTTACTGGGAAGCCCAGTAACACATCACAGCAGAGTGCAAGGGTATGCACCTGTGCCCGGCATGGGGTGTGTGTGTTGGGGGGTGGGGGTGTAGTGGCAATAGATGAAAAACAAAACAGGTTTAAAGAAAAACCTAAAATAGAAAACCTGGGTAATGAATCGGCCTATCAGAGTTCTGGGGAACTGAATATAAACAGTCACACTTGTGCCTACAAATGAGCACTATTATCATCAGCCACCTCTCTGGTGACCTTGATAAAATTCACCCTTTTCGTTCTCAGCCTCCATGCCCTATCTGTAAAATGGGGTTGTTTTGATGATAAAAAGTGTGATGATAAGAAAACAACCAGGATGTGGGGTGACGGGACCAGGCAACCACCGTGGCTAAGGTTTTCATCTGTGTGACCATCTTAGCAAAATATCTGTGAGGCCTCGTAGAGATGACGACCGTGCACATCTCTCGCACAGACAGACCCCGGGACTCCAGCTCTAGGGTTATCACCTATAGGAGGGAGAACCAGGAACAGCCCCTGTCAATCAACAGTGAAGCAGCACAATCAAAGCATGGCCTAATCCCACCCTCTCCTCCTCAGTGGTGCTCTCCTCCAGCCATGCCTCAATATGCATTAATCTCAGAAAACAGAATGGAATGAAAGATGAAAGTCACAGGAGACCATAATAACGGCCTTCTACTTACATGAAACATTTCATTAGGCAAAATTAATATACAGAAGAGGAACAAGGCATGATTAATACAAAATTCAGAGCAGCAGGTAGAGATGTGGAATAGAAAACGAAATTAGCCCATGGACGAGTTTATTTCACAACATTGTATTACCCTGAGTATATGGGCGTTGCAGTCTTTAAACTGTACAAAAAGTTTATATACTTTTGGCATATAATATGCTGTGTTTTGCAATATCAACTTAAATAGTATTTAAAAATACACAAACATACACAAAACACATACATACTTGGCAACACAACAGCAAAATCCCTTTCTAAATTAAAAATGCAACCTACATTTTATTGCCTGCTCTGGTTTGTTGCCCCCAATCCATCCGCCTGTCGCCCCTGTTCCTCCCCACAGCCTAATGATGCGTGAAGCACATTTATTCTATACTGCTGGCCTGCTCCCTCTAGGACTCTCAGCAGCCCAGCCACTTGGGCATGCAGAACCCTAAACAGAGCCCAAACAGGCTTAATCAGTAACTCCCTTGTTTAATTAAGTGCCCTTGCACCCCAGGGGCTGGCTCTGTGGCTGGTCAGGCTGCCTCCAGCGCTCCGGGCAATTAAGAACCAAAGGTTTCCAATTGATTCGGGGTTAAGAGGCAAGGAGACTTTGGGGAATAAGAATCACCTACTTAGCTGAGGTGGCGTTTGAGTTCTGTTCTCCGCTTCACTTGCTTAACTGCCTACTCTTGGGGGCACAGGGCAAGCCAGGGAAGGAACTTCCTTCAGGGACACATGAAATTGCAAGGGTTCCGCACATTCTTGGCTTTTGTCTTTTCAAAAAGAAATTCGTTCTGAATTGCAAAATGACAAGTTTCCATGCTACTACAACTGCCCATTGCTCAGGGCCCTTTAAACCTTCCTGCGTATTCTAAAGTAAATTCTAGGGTCAGGGACTTTGGTTTTCAGGAATGTTATCTGTGAAATGGGACTAAACAAAACTGTTGCATGAGATCTGAATGTAATACTATGGAAGGGATTCTAAATCAGTGGGGAAAAAAAATCCCTGCACGTTACAGATAAATGTACAGCTGGATATTTGTGATATGATTTAAAACACCATACCAGACACACTCAGATGTAAAATTTTCTGGCAGAATCATCACTCCTAATACAAAGTCCTCTAGGAAGAAGAGTGGGGAAGATAAGTGCTTCTCACATTTTCCTTCTGCTGCTCTACTTTGCTTTTCACTAATTGTGAATTACTTTTTAATTAAAAAGAAAGGAAGGGGTCTCCCTGATGGCACAGTGAGTTAAGCAACGCACTATGAAGCAAACCGCTGCCACTGTAGCATGAGTTTGATCCCTGCCGTCGGCCAGGGAGGTGACCCACATGGCGCAGCAGATCTCTCCTGCCTCACCTGCTTCTCCCCTCAGCAATGTATTTCAGTCAGTCTGCCTGTTCTGTTCCCAACTGTCTCCGGTAGATCCTGTCACCACCCATACCTCTAGCCTGTACCCCAATGCTTGTATGCATAAAAAAAAAAAAAATAGGAAAATACCACCTTGCCCACCTCCAGGATAAAACGCCCACGAGATGGGGGACTCCCATTTCAAGGGTTCTGACAATTATAATGGCCACAATTACACTGTCTTGCAAATCCCCTACAGAGGCTTTCAGAGTTCCCGTAGTGGACTTGGGGTTTGCTGGGACTCAGGGCCCCACCACTGCTCCATCAGCACAGTTGTTTTCTTAAGGTTCCTTTCAGGAGCAGTGGGAGGCTCTGGCTCCCACTTGACTCTCAGCCTACCCAGCTTCCACGACAGCCACCTTACCAGCTCTACCAGCTGGGGTCACTACAGCCTCTCTGTGCCTGTGTCCTATCTGTGAAGTGGGATGATGACCCCCACCTCACAGGGAGGCTGTCAGATGAAGTGAGGCACTGTGTATGCACAGTAGCCGGGGCGCAGTGTGCTCTCGATAATGCCAGCACTCCTTGCTATTGTTATTCCAGTGGGGAGCAGGGGTCCAGGACAGAATCAACTGAAAAGCCTGTTCCACTAAGTGCAGGAATATCTGAACATCAGCAAACCTGGGTATCAGTCTCCTCCTTAGCCACGAGTGGGATCACATCACTTAAAGACACAGTTCCAATGGGCTCTGTGTAACACGTGTGCCCCCAGCAGTGGTGGCTTGGCTGCTTCCAAGTCTGCAGGGGCAGAGCCAGGAAGGCCATGGCACCATCACCATCGACAGCAGTGGCCTCTGCTCACTTTTTCCATGAGCCACATCTTTTCCTTTGCTCGACCCTATCTGCCTCCCCGGGGCATGTTTCTCCTGCCTTGTGGCCTGCTGCTGCCTGCCCTCTCACTTCTACAGTCCTGACTATAAACATACCGAGGGCAGGGGTGGAGCTTGTGCTTCTGTTCCTGCAAGGTACCCGGCTAGGGAGTATGAACGGATACTCAAAGTCATTTAGTATGCCTGCAGCTTCAGGAAGCTCTCCCACTTTCCAGGGGCCACTGCAGCAGAGAGCAGGCAGGGTGCAGATGAAACCTGCTTGCTATCTTTGAGCTTGGGTGACCCCCAAACTTCACAGGGTGCATTTCTGATGGTGGCCTCCTGTTTCTCCCTGAAGCTCAAGCCCTAGCTTCTCAGGGTCAGGCAGCAACTGTGCTCACCTCGTTGCTCACCACCACGTGGATGCCCGTGGGTCCCTGCCGGTACACTCGGTGAATGTGCTGGGGGGAGATGCTGTACAGGTTGGCGATCTTCTCAATCAGCTCCAAGGTCGTGAGCTCTTCCAGGAAGATGGCGTGGTACACTGGAGGGAAGAATGTTCCTTCTAAATGCAAGTATCAGCTTTCCAAGGAGCTTACACACCCCCACCCTGAGAAGCCAATAACTTGTTTACAAAGTGCTCATATTCAATTCACACAACGCCTGGCTGCTTGGGCAGTGCCAGACGCCACACCACCAAGCATATGGGTCCAGGACTGTGTGCAGACCTTTGAAAGGTAAAAAGCTATCAGGCTTTCGCTTTTCTGTTGCAGTCTCTCCTGGGACACTTAGTAAAATGCAGAATTCCTAGATCCATGCTAGACTCTATGACATCCATTTAAGGATGCAGGCTAGAGAGACAACTGACAAATCTGCATATCTGACAAGTTTCCAGGGATTCTGCTGAGCGGCAGATGCATCCACTGTAGGAGGGAGGAGGGACTCCTGAGTCCCCTGTCCTTTCTCACCAACGTTGAAAGGGGTTATTGGGTGGTTTCGGGTGGCAAAGACTGACCTGTAAAGATAATAGCTGCGCGACCTCAGAAGAGAGAGTGGTGCACCTGCCCTTCTCCGTGGCACAGACACTACTCAGCTGGAACACTGTGGTCCCAAACAAGGGGGAGGGCACAAGCAGTGTCTTCAGCCCACCAGAAGACAGGCCACCATTATCCAAAACCTACTACGCAAACCCCATGGGCAAACGGGGATGAATTATTCAACGTTAGGTGTCTGAGGATACTCAAAAGTAAAACACAACTGTATTAAATGAGAGGTCCCCAGACCTGTATTAAATGAGAGGTCTGGGGACCTCTCATGTAATAAAGGAACTCTTGTTTGGGGGAAAAAAGCTTACCAAAGACCCACGATCTTAAAAATGAGTCAGCATGCATATGTACATCCAAATGTCTGCTTCTTGGCTCTGACACATGCTGTCATCTTGGGCTAGTCAACTGCTCTGAGTCTCAGCTTCCCCTACAGTGAAAGAACCTTCACCACAGTCCCTACCAGGAGAAGCAGATACATGAACGCATGGACAGTCCTTAGGATGGAGACCTACTGAGCATGCTGACTGATCTGGAGGGACCTGCAGCGAGGCAGGTAGGTGCCCCCTTGCTCTCTCTGCAGAGAATACTAGAGCATACCACACAGAGGCCAGACTCACAGCACTCAAGATGAGCAGAAGCAAGGAGTTTTGTGCACACCCTCCTTGGAACTTTGAACCTCCACTGCTATCTTTTTTTTGCACAGATAGACATGGACGCACAGACACTGGTATCCTGCCCAAGGTCAAGGATCAGGAGATGTGTGCTCAGCACTGTTATCCAGGGACAGCTGACCTCAAAGATTGTGTCCCAGGCAAAAAAATAAAACTAGATCACCAATTTACACTGAACGTGAAAAAGTCAAAATGATTAAGAGACATGGAAGTAAGATACATCGAAGAAAACATAACAGAAATATTCCATGACATAAGGTTCAGAAATATCTATGTGGATTCATTCCCAGCAGCAAGGAAAACAAAGAAGAATATAAACAACTAGGACTCAGATGCTTCCATACAGTGAAAGAGACAGTAACCAAAACAAAGAGACACCCCACAGAATGAGAGAAAATATTTACACATCACACATCTGACAAGGGACCGATTTCATGGATCTATAAAGAACTCATACAACTCAACAAAAAGAAAATAAACAACCTAATCATAAATAGGCAGAAGACTTAAACAGGTACGTCTCCAAAGGAAATGGACAGATGGCCAACAGACATATAAAATAATGTTCACCATCACTGGTCATCAGGGAAATGCAGATCAAAACCTCAGTGAGAGACACCTCAAACTTGTGGAATGGCCCACATTAAAAACAGTGCTGATGAAGGTGTGGAGAAAAAGGAACTCTCTTACTCTGCAGGTGGGAATGTAGACTGGCCCAGCATGTATGGAGAAAGCTGGATGGGGGTTCCTCAAAAACACTAAAAATGGATCTACCAAAGACCCAGCGATTCCAGTTCTAGAAAACTATCCAAAGGACACAAAAACACTAATTGAAGAGAAACCTGCACTCCTATGTTTACTGCAACACTATATTTACAAAAGCAATATATGGAAACAACATAAATGCTCCTAAACAAGTGAATGGATCAAGAAGATGTGATATATACACACAATGGAATACTACTCAGTGATCTAAAATAAATAAACTCATACTATTTTCAGCAACATGGATGGACCTGGAAGGGATCATGCTATGTGACATAAGCCAGAAAGAAAAAGATAAATACTGGATGGTATCATTTATATGTGGAACACAGAGAAACCAGACAAAAGATCAAAGAAAGACAAACTTTAAAACCAGTCCTTGAAAACTGGCCACAGAGCTGAGGCATCCCCAGAAGGGATGAGGAGAAGAAGGGACAGAAGGCAGAACACAAGGGACTACAGATGACTAAGGGTGTTTTGATGGTGGGAGAGCTGCAATGACCACACATAATGGAAAAAAATGCAATATTGCAAAAATATTAACAGCGATGGAAAACAACGGTACTTCACTATTAAAAATTAATAATTTTTTTAAAAATAAAATAAACCATGACATGGTCTCAAAAAAAAAAAAAATTACGTCCTCCCACTCATCATATGATCTCAAAACTGCCACCCCTAAAAAGTCACACACTCCCAAGGAAGACCTTTCAGCTCTACTCCTTAACTTTCCTGCAGCAACCAAAGAATGGGAAAGACTCAGCTGGGTGGGAGAGTTCAGGCATATAACGATGGAAGGTCCACCTACCTCCCAGTTCTACCACCAGTAGCTGAGTGGCCTTGGAGGGACACAACCCCTCCCCTCATTGGTGCAAAACAAGTAAACCAGACCAGCTATTCTGATCCACCATGAACACTTCCATCCCAAAGCAACAGTTAACAAAACTTGTTCTACACAGAACCAAACAGAATAGGCAAAGCACTCTCAGCAAGAGGTCTAGGGTTGCTTCTGTTTCTTGGGTTACTTTCCAGCCTTATAACTGCTTTGGGGGGAGGGCTCCCCTCATCTTACTTACCACATAGACTGGTGTCCCCACTGCCATCCTGCTTCTGCTGTAGGGGAGCTCGATTCTGCTCCAGCTCCTGACAGACATAGATGGTCATCTTTGGCCTCACATTCCTGGCAGAGGAAGAGGAAACAAACAAAGTGTAGAGTCCAAGCTCTCCATTGCTCCAGAATGTTCCAGAACACAGGGTGAAAACAGCAGTGGGAAGGATTCAGGGAGAAGGAAGCATGTCGGGATGCCAATTATCTTTCACCTAGGGAGGCAGGGGCAGAACCTGGTTCAGGGTAGGCCTTAAAGGCTTCACATACACTTGCCTGGAGGCTGAGGGGGTTGAGACCCCTCCAGGTTCTGCAACCTGGTCAGACGGGGCTCTGCCCAGAACACAAATCTCAAGACACAAGCTGTTTACAAGGATGAAAATAAGAGCAAACACTGTCTCTGGTTTGCCCCAGGTGCTGCATTCAGAATTTTATAAGCTCATGTCATGAGGCATCCTCACAGAGCCTCTGAGGGTATGAGGATAATCACTAGCATTTTACAGAGGAGGAACCTGAGGTCCATAGGGTTAAGATTCCACCCCAGGCTATCTCTCTCATTCTGAAACCATGCTGTCCGTATGTGGCTATTAAAACTTAAGTTCATGAAAGTCAATAAAATTTAAAGTTCAATTTATCAGCCACATTAGTCTGGTCACAAGTGGCCAGGATATTTCCATGTGGCAGGAAGTTCCATCAGACACAGCACTGCTGTATGGATTGCACTGAAACCTCTGCATAGCTCATGGATCCCCTCAGCACAGGTAGCTTAGGGCCCAGGACCATGCAAGCGTCTGAACCCAGGGACGGGGCAAAAGGACCGAGATCCAGAGGCTAAGGTTGCTATCAAACCAAGAATTCAGAGGAGGCCTCCAGGAAGTTGGCTGCATCTCACAGTAAGGTGTCTCATACCCTGCTACAGCTCCGTGTTCTGTCACCAGTCATTCCACTTGGGGGCCAAGATATGAGCTTCCTGCCAAAATCTGCCTCCAGTCGGAAAGTGACACTTACCTGCCTTTGATGGCATTGAAGAGCCGGATCCCATCTGCAGGTCCGCAGATCTGGACCAAATCGTCTCGAGACATCTTCAGCAAGTCAGCACCTAGGCAGTAAATGGTGCTGCCATTATGTGGGAGCCAGAAAAAGCTCCCTCCCTGAGCACCTGCAGACCCTGCACTGAAAGAAGGGGACAGAGAAGAACCAGCCTCACCCTCAATGGGCTAAATATCAGAACACACTCAGAAGCTAAATGACTAGTGTTCACAAAACTCAGTACCCGACAGGCATCTACAGAAGCCAACAGGTCCCCACTGCCCATGCCCAACAGGCTGCCCCTCCCTTTGTACCATATTGGCATATCAGGTATATCTTATGCAAATATCTGACTGGTACATGATGCTGAACACATGTGCACTTGTCAAAATGGCAAAGCATCCAGTTCTCAGGATGCACCCCATGATTAAGAGGCTGAACACTAATTCACAGGCCATTATTCACTGCACGGATCTACCAAAATCCATGTGTCCTCTCTGCTGATAGGCAACAGGATGCTTCCAGTTTGGGACTCTTATGAGTGAGGCTGCATGAACATTCTTATACATGGGTGTGACCTCTTTCTCAAAGTCCAAGGAGTCCCCATGTGGGGACTCTCTAGGCTACCAGCATGATGGAAACTTTCCCTTGAGAACATACTAACAGCCATGTGGCCTGAAGGCACAATATCAATCTCCCTCCAGTTAAGCTAAGTTTTAGCACAATGGCCCCCTTTCCATAGGCGGAGTCAAAGTCCTTCCACTGTCTAATAGAGCCCTCTGGGCCTCTGTGACCACACTTCCCACCTGGTTGATCCCACCCTACTTAGGTGGGTCCTTTGCTCATTGGCCACAACAGCAAGATGTCTTGTGTTGTGCCTTTGCTCTTTCTCTTTGCTTGCAGTCTCCCGGTAGCCACCGGGATTGTTCCTTCACCTAGATCTAGCCTCTACTCCAGAACACTTGTCTGTCAGGCCGACACTGACCAAACCTACTCAAGACCACAGCCAGGCCTTGCCCACCCCACCCCAGGCCAGGATACACTCTCCCTTGAACCCTCACAGCATGTCTATGCTGGCTTAGAGCACTGGGTCTCTGAGAACAGGGTCCCTTTATGACCTTCTAGTACCTTCTACCCTGAACACAAAGACCATTCTTAGAAAGCTGAGGTGCAAGAAGGCCAGGTGCTATACTTCCATGACACAGGCATCCCTGGGAGCAGCCCCCCTAGCTTTGGTTAAATGTTTACTCCCTGTCAATCAGGACTGACTCTACTTGGTGACCAGTGTCATTGTACCCACAGCCCCTGGCTCAGGACTTCTGTGCAAGGGGTCCATCAGTAAAGATTCAAAAATCTTTTGAAGGAAGAACCAGTTTTCCTTCTCACGGATGGTTTCACCTCCATCTCTCAAGTCATAGCCCTGGAGATGGTGTAACAGGCAAGATATTTTATAGGTTCCAGAAGGCTTGCTGAGCTACATGGGCCAGCTTGGCCTGCTCAGACAGATCAGAATCCACCCCAGAGCTGACGTGCATCTGTATAAAGACACCCAGAGGGCCCTCCCCAAAGCCACACTCAACAGACAACTTCGAGGGACAGGACCTCATAACCTAGTGCTTGACCTCAGCTTAGCAAACATGAGTGACCCACACTATTCTGGGGTCCTAGACAAGATCACAGTCCCGCAGGCACTGATAGCAAATCCTGGACGAAAGTGGCTTTGCCAAGTGTTGCCAAGAACCCACTGGGTTTTTAATGCCATATAAAGAAGCTCACCCGAGAAGCTGGCGAAGAGCCGGCAGAACTGCGAGAACCTGTTACGGTGGAGCCACTGCTGGGCATCCTGGATGGAGGTCGATGGGAGCAGGTGCTGCAGGCGGAGAGAAGGGGCCCTAAGATGACCGCGCGAGGCCTGCGAAGGGACAGGCAGCCAGGGAGCTCGGCCACAGACACTTACGTCACTGCCCAGGGGTAGGGCCTCCACAGGGTGCGTAGGAGAGCTGTTGCTGCAAAGAAAGAGAAGGGGGGATGAGGAGGGAGGATGCTTCCTGGGGCCTGGTGACTGGGATATAGTGGTGGGATCCTCGCTGCTTCTACTTCCCCTGCAGTATGGGGCTGGTTTGAAATGAAATGGGTCCTTGAGAAGTTCCAGGGTCAGAGAAATGTAGGCAGGAACCACTGCTGTATGCCTCGAAATTTCTGGTTAACACTTTAGTGTGGATAGGAAGTTCTGATGAGATACACTGGCCAAGACCAGCCCCTCCACCCGAGGTCCTGGCTTTATGTGGATCAGAACTACCTCCCTCTCAAGAGTTTCCTCTCTGTGCCTCAGCCCTAGGGAAGGGCAGCTGAGCAATACCAGCCTCAACGCAACGCACTATGAAGCAAACCGCAGTCACTGCAGCACCAGTTCCATCTCTGCCGCTGGCCAGGGAGGGGACCCACATGGCGCAGCAGACCTCTCCTGCCTTGCCCACTGCTCCCCTCAGTCAGTGTGTCAGTCAGTCTACTTGTTCTGTCCCTGCTCTGTCTCTGGTGAATCCTCTCACCTCCCTGGACTCTGGCCTGTACCACAGCTCTTGTATGCATGAATAAATAAATCCTAAAAAAAAAGACCAGCCTCTGAGTGACCCACGGTCTATACATGGTCACCCACACATTCTCTGTGGCAATGGGAGAAGACAGGGGAATGAATCCAGGGAGTTATTTTGCAATAAGTACCCATTTTGCCACCATCTGTGACAAAAATATTCTCACGGTTTTTCCACAGAGGGAGGACATGAAGCCTCCTTAGGGGCTCACTCGGCTGGAGGCACAAGCTAGACAGCTGGGTTTTTAATGGAGACATATTTAAAACAGCCCTTCCAGACGGATGGTGGTGAGACTACAACATAAATATGTTTAATGTCCTTGAACGACACATTCAAAAATGGCTAAAACATAAGTTTAACACGACATATATTTCACTACCAAAAATAAATAAGTAAAAGACCCTGGCGGGGATGATCCTCACTCCAGTCACTGGTTAACAGCAAGGACACTTCAAGTGTCCCTAGATACGTCCATCTACATGTATCCTCTGACCTGCGTGGAATGCTTACTCCTTTAGAGGCGGAAACAGAGGCCAAGGACCCTTCAGAAAGGTGCAGATTTAAAACCACATCTGCCAGACTCTAATCAGGACCCCTCTTCTATGTCCCCCTCTTTCAAGATTTCACCTTGCAAAATCAAGTTTATAAACAGTCTTGCTTTCCCTTTGTAAAGTTCTTTGTCAGGCCGTGGCTTCAAGGCTCAACACCCACCTGTTACACCTATCTGGCCTTCTCCCTCCCTCCCTCCCGTCCCCATAAATGGAACACGCAGTGCAACCCCATCTCCCTGGCGTCAGTGAGCTGGGAGATCTGCAGAGCAGGGTGACCTGCAGTAAGGCCTTCTGGGGCAGGGGGGACTCCGAGCTGATTCCCATTACCCATAAATGTGCACAGGGCTACAGAGCCAAGAGGGCCCCTCACAGCTGTTGCACCCATCCACACACCCTCTTCCTAAGGCCCCACCCAACTTGGAGGTCATCTTAGGAGGCTGACCTAACACAGCTCTATGCCAAACCTACTTTTACTGCAGAGAGGGTGTTCTGGGCCGCTCTGCACCGGTGTTCACAGAAGCACATCCAAGTAGCCAAAAGCAATGCAAATACTAAAAATGGTTAAAAGCGCTAGCCACCCTGAAACCTACATCAAGGTCAAGTTACAAAAGGAGGAACATCACGTAGAGGAAGACCAAGCAAGGATCCTAGAGACTCCAAAGGGAGAAAGTTTACACATACCCTTCGCCAACGCCGAAGCTGTTTGGAGAACCATTGTAGCTTGGGGATGGGACGCTGTTCATTTGGTAGGCCACTTCGGGCCACGGGGAGCACTGCAGGGAGAGAGCACAGGGCGGACATGACTGAGGACAGGGGTACTGAAGAGGATCTGGCTCTTCTGACCCTCCCAGGCAAGTACCCCTCAAAGCAGGCGCATGACCCCGCTGACCCTTCAGCACCCAACTTGCATGTACGCAGTGCCCCCATGAGCCAGGGAATAGGGAAACACTGTTCATCCGATTCTTGGATCCAGACGAAAAGACTCAAAAACCATACAGGCCAGCTGCCTAGAGGCAGGTTTTCCTAGTGCAGCCCAAGGTGTGCAAATGCATGTAACAGGGAGCACTGCACTGCAGACAACTTCCAGACCAAAAAGCATCAGTAAAGTCCAGTATGAAAGCCCGCACTGTTTGAAGAGACTCTGCCAACAGGAGAGTCAAGAGAAGCACTTTCACGAAAGTCCCCAGGAGCAGCCCCTCTTCGACACTTTGTGCACACTTAACATGCATCCTTGCTGTATTTCAGGTATCCTGCAAGGAGCTAAGGATGACACGGAAACATGGAAGATGTGACCCTTGAGCTCAAGGAACTTCCTGTACAGGAGCTGAATCCTGTACAGTGTGCGTCTCCAAAGAGAACAGAGACACATGGGTTTTGCCTGTCAGGGGAAGCCAGTGGAGTGAGTCCTCATTTCTGCCCTCCCCTGAGAGGATACCTCTTCAGAGAGGGCCAATCTGAAGCATTCCTAAGGAGTTACTATCACCTACTGCACCACAGGGTGGGTCAATATTTAACTCCGCTGTGAGTGCGGGCTGGAATTTGTTGGTGCTAACTCCTATGGCCCGAGGAGGAAAGCTGATGAGCTGACACAAGGTTGGGGGCCAGGTGGGGATTCAACCACCTAGACCACATTTTGACCAGGGTTTGAACAGACATGGCAGGAAGACTTTTCTAGGAAAAGTCAGAGAATAAGGAGGAGAGAGGTTGAGGCTCAGGCCACTAGGAGGACGTCACGAGAAGGAGGACGGGGACTCGGGGAGGGCACCCTGGCAGCGAGGTCAGCACAGGCAGGGAAGCAGGAAAAGAATTCGCTGGCCTGAGTTCCAGTCCATGCAGTCAGCACTGGCACTGCCTTACTGTGACGGTGGGGAGGCTTCTTTAAGTCAAATTCTCCAATGGTCTGATTTCAGAACGAGGCGGGAGGGGGTGGGGGACAGTTGTTTGAAAACAAACAAAACCTAGTAGAGGAGGCGTCACCAGCAGTGCCCTGTGACAGAAGAAAGGAACCTGTGACTCTGAACATCTCCAAAGTGTCCTGCACAGAAGGGCGGCTGGACAGGCTGGTGTCAGGGCCAAAAGGAAATGCATTCCAACATCTGCCCAAACAACAAATAGCAAGTGCCCAGGCCCTCCAACCCAGCGACCCCACACAGAGCAGCACCCGGAAGATGTTCCTGTTCTGCACTCTGAGAAAGGACAAGTCTGCAAAACAACCAAATGCCACCAAGCAGCTGTCCACGCACCAAGGCCATGCAGCCAGATCAAGAGCGAGTAATTCTTTGAGACCTGAGAGGGAGCAGGTGTGCCATGACATAGCAAGTCACAGAGCAGGGTCTGTGTCTACTGCTGGTGTAAAAATGTGGGTGTGAGCAAAAGTACCGGAACGGCATCATTTGCAGAGGAATTCAAAGCAGCTATACAAAGAACCAGAGACGCCAGCTGCCCTGGGGAGAGAACCATGAGGCTGGGACAGCACTGGGAGAGTTTCTGATGGACATGCTTTTATATATGGTCTTGAATTCTGGACCATGTAAATATAATTCCTCTTCAAAAAAAAATTAAAACCATCCAATTCTGCAAAGTGCCAATGGCACAGAGAACTAGGTCATTTCTGAAATACTCCCCCAACACTAGATCTTAGAGGAACACAAGCTCCAACAGGAGAACACACTCTAATGTAACAGGCGCTCCCCAAAGCAGCATTTGCCCAAGATGGGCAGTTTTCCAAGAATCTAAACCAACAGCGCCATCACCTGTTCCAGTGGAAAGGCCTGGGAGGCTCACCCCAGCAGCGGCTAGCTCACCTCTGTGAGGATGGTGGTCTCATAGGACGGCTGGTATTTCTCCTTCTCTTGGATGGTTCTTTTCTCCATCTTCTCCCGGTCAGTCTTCTGTTTCCTGTCAGCTCCCTTTGGCTACAAGTGAGCACAGGAATGCAATTAGTCCAGAGAGGGCAGATGCTGCTGCCGGAGAAGACCCAAGGCCAGGTAGTGCTCCAAAGTCCTGCACACTCCTGGCTCACTGAGGCTCGGGAGCCCAGTAGGATCTCAGACAGGACAGCGTCTCTCTCACCTCCCAGTGGTCAGGCAAGTGGTTCTCTTGCTGCCAACAACTCTGCCCTGCCCCAAGGGAACTCACGGCCACTGTGGGTCCTGGCACTCAGCTGCTCGTGGAAAAAGATCATTGCCTGAGGAGAGGACCCTTGGGAGCCACAAGTCCCAATGCGTTCCCCCCTTCAGTTACCCATGGAGAGTAACGGATGTGGAAGAACTACAGGAAGCTGGGTGCCAGAGCATGTGGCCTCCAGCTTACACACCCACTCCCAGCTTACACACCACTCGCAGGGACATCTGCGTGCTGACATGGCCTACCTATCCAAGCACCCAGCAGACCCGAGGAGCTCAGAGGAGTCTCGCAGGCACTATTATGTTCCTCAGGAGTGCCCAGGGATGCACAGCACAGTGCAGCCCCACTCACTCACGGGACCTTTGTGACCTTCACCTGCTATTGATTTCATGGCCTGTCAAGTTCAGAAACCAAAACTCCAAGTGGCTCCAGAACTGTACAGCAGACAACACATGGAGGGTACTTGAGTCAGTGGCACCCCTGGGAATTTTTACCTTCATAGGCACCTTCCTCAGGCTACGGCTTTTGGCTCCCAGCTCAAGAGATTATCAAAAACAGCCTCAAGGAAATGCCCTCGCTGGGAGGAGGCAGGTTTGCAGGGGAGTCATGTGGGGACACGAATGGCAGATCCAGTGTTCAGTGGGACAGCCAGCCATACCCCTGTCCCCTGGTCTCCCTGCCCCCCGCTCCAGGCCCTGTCCCTGAGAAGGGTCCCTCCCGCCCTGTCCATAACCATGGGGCAAGGTGACATTACTACCAGGCCACCACGGCTGGGCTTGCATGAGTGAGGCACTGACCCCTGTGAGGCAGAGAGGGAGCTATCAGAAAGGAACCCCGTCTTTCCTACCATAAGGCTGACAGTCTTCCGGTCCAGTAAGCCACAGGCTTGGCAGTAACTGCAGTGACCAGGAGAGTGAGGCACAACGGGCACTTTGGCTGGACTTTGCCTGACACTTGCGCCCATGTTTCCACTGGTTCTGGGAGTGGGAAGAGGGGTTGGGGTGACCACACACTCCCAGGCATTCTGAGGAGCCAGTTCCAGGACATGGGGCTCCTACACCCCCTGCAAGAGATACCACGGACTTCCTGGGCCACTGAGGCAGACTCTAATCCAATTGAAAACAAAACACCTGGTATACAGTTGGAATCTGGTAGGCAGGGCTCTCACGCCTGAATTTCTGCTCCAAGGCGTAGACAGGGGAGCCAGCAGGAGCTACAGGAAGGACTGGACATTCCATGGATGCAGAGACCCCACCCTGTTCCTCATTCCTAACCTAGAGCAGGACATCTGATCTCCATCCAGGGCACTCACTCCGAGCAATGGAATTACATTGGACCCACTGGGCCATTGAACCGCTATCTGAGGGCAGAGCACAGTTGGTGGGGCCGGGGATGTGCTCTGCACATCACAGGGAGGGAGGTGTGAGTGGAGGGCAGCAAAGGCCAGCAGCACCACAATGGTGGCAAGGTCTATGGAACCAAATCAGAGCCCGAATCTTGCAGTGAGGCCAGAGCTATACACCACATAGCTTGATCCCCAGGGTCTGTGAGGAGGTCCCCTCAAATGGCAAGAGGGGCAAGGGCAAGGCTACAGCTGGAAGTAACACTGCTAATAGGCTGAGACTGAAATAGGAAGGTTGTCTGGATCGTCCTGGTGGACCCAATGTGATCACAGGGCGCTTTAAAAGTGGAAGAGGGAGATGAGGAGTTCAGAGTGAAGTGATGGTAAGGACTCTGCACCCTCAAGGTGGAGGGGGCCATGTCCAAGGAATGCAGAGACTTCCAGAAGCTGGAAAGGGTAAGAGCTTCTCCTCTGGAGCCTCCAGAAGTGCAGCCTGCAGACACATTGACTTTAGCCACTGAAACCCACGTCAGATTTCCAACCTCCAGTAACGAGAGACAATAAAAATGTGCCATTTCAAACCATTAAGCTCCCAATTTGTTCTGGCATAAATAGGAAGCAAATACACTGCAGAAGCATGGCTTTCTTTGGAGGGCATTCAAAGCATCAGAATCTTAAGGCAGGCTTCCAGAGGGTGCACTGCCGTGGCCAGAAAGACAAGCAGGGCTCCTAACACCCATGCCCCTCCCCACCCTGAAGGCAGAGCTAACTGAGCAGGGCTTCCCAATCCACAGCCCCTCAGTGGGTTCAGAACCCTGCGCTGCTGGCAGCCTGCTGTGTGGTCTCTGAGTGCCCATGCCATTGGCGCTCACTCCACTTCACCTGCAGCTGCCCTGATTGTGCCCCCCACATCTCTGCCAAGCACTCACTGTAACCAGCCTTTGTGGAAGGTCCGAGAGAGGGAAATGGCAAGGCCCTGTTTTCAGGGACTTCCTGTCTAGTTGAGAACAGCACAGACCAGCCACTCAGCAGCCAGGTTTATAATGCGACCTGGGGGTGTTTATTTCCATGCCCATCCTGAGCCCAGGAAGAGCAACACAGGAGATCCTACCTCCTGTCAGACAAGACTCCTTTTAAAGCAGCTCACTCTTGGATCTCCAGCTCTGGCAGATGATCTTTTCAGGAGGTTCAAGTTCACTCAAGCGTGAAAGAAGGGGAGGGTGGGATGTACTGGGGCTGGTTACTCAAAGCAATTCCTGGGTAGAAGGTGGGCCCAGGCACCTGGTAGATCCCCCGGGATGATGGGCTGGTCTGCCTGAGAGGACCGGGGCTGTGGTCCTGCTAGGCCAGCGCCCTTACCCCCGAGACATGCAGGCTCTGCTGCAACCCCCTGCCCCCCGAGGCCACACAGACCCTGAGCAGCATCACTGCCTCCATCTTTAGGAAGCATTTAGTTCATAAGATGCATGGAAAGAGTGACAGATGACTTCAGAGAGCAAAGTGAGAAAGGGGAAGAGAGGAGATACATTCAAAATGTTTCTTTCAACAGCCTAAATGCCCAAAAACAGATGAGTGGATTGGGAAGCTGTGGTACATATACACGATGGAATACTACTCAGCAATCAGAAGTGAAAAACTAGACTCATTCATGGGAACATGGATGGATCTGGAGGGGA
>JAGFMF010011399.1:1493202-1520007 GCA_019455555.1 Galemys pyrenaicus
TGTTCTGCTCCCCGCTCACTGTGGTGAATCCTCTCACCCCCTACACCTCTGGCCTGTACCCCAGTGCTTGTATGCATAAATAAATAAATCTTAAAAAAATAAAATTATTCCCTCCAAATACTCGCTGAGCAACAATTATGTGCCGGATGCCACAAATCCTAGGGAAACAGAGATGGCAGAATGGACACCACACCATGTGTTACAGCGTCCAGTACCTCGAGTCCTGCCAGACCTGGAAATGACACTGACCCTGCACAGATATGCCACCTAGTGAGCCCCCCTTACCAAAAGCTTCTAGCAGCCTATCTGACAGGACCAGCAAACACTTCATGAAGCCTCAACGCTGCTCACGACAATGCGCTTGGCACCTTTCCTGTGGGACGCAGAAGTATGAAGTCCAAACTCTTGTCCTGTCCAGCTGAGAAGACACAACTCATGGAAGGGTCTTCTAGACCTAACAGACACATCTAACATTTTTAACATACATTTCCAGACTGATGAGCCAACACACCCTTGACAACAACATAAAATGGAGTCTCGCATACCCTAACTGGTTTTTCTACCTCCTCTGAGGAAGAATACAGCCATTTCCAGTGTGAGGCCTAGGGTCAAGTGATCACTACTATGGACTTACGGGCATCTCAGGACCCAGTTGACAATGACCCCAGGTTGTGCAGGCAACCTCAGCTCAGGCCCAGCAGGAAGCACTCCCTGTCCCATGTGGCACAATCGCCAAGCATGAACACAAGGGCAATGACCCAGATGTCAGAGCCATTAGCGGAGTGCTAGGCCCAGAGTCACAGCCACCCAATGGACAGAGACCCAACGGACACACTTCCCCCACTGGATCTCTCTCTTCCCCTTGCCTTCCTCCTTTGCATACTCATCCCCTGGAGCCCCTCCCCAGCAACACCACATCTCCCTTGCTCAGGCCTGATGGGCATCCAGCCTCCTTCCTAAGCCTGCCTCAGCATCAACTCATGGGGGCCAGACTGACCTCCCCAAACTCACAGCACCCTCCAGAAGACCACCATCCATGGTCACACATTAGCTGACAGTGAAGTCGTAAGAGCTGAACTGAGATGGGTGGTGGGTGTATCTCTGCTCGGCTAGTGTCACTTGTGACCATGGTGACAGTCATGGCAAGCGGGCCCTGGGAAGGCACAGCTTGCGTCTATTTGACTCAGAGTTGCGCTGCTTGACACTCAGCAAAAGCTTAACTATGATTTTATATCCTTTGCGGCACTACAGGGGGTTTGCAAAGTAAGATCCACTCCTGCCCTCAAAAGGCTGGCTTTCTTCTGGGGTACAAAGAGCACAGGAAAAACACAAATGGAAGGCAGAACTTGAAAAATCCCTCTGAAAGAAAACTGAGATCCAAAAGCAGACACTATTCATCCAGAATGGAAAGGGGTATGAGTCAAAAAAAGGTTTGAATAATGAAGTAACATTTGAGATGGGAACTGAAGCACGGGCTGGATGTCCATAGCTGAGAGGAGGTTTTAATAAAGTATCCCAAGCGCTTTTTCCGGTGGTGGAGTCTGGGGAAGACGCACAGAAATGGCACCTCGCAAGGGGAAGGAAAAGAAGGAAGAAGAGGTCATTAGCCTTGGGCCTCAGGTGGCTGAAGGAGAAAATGGATTTGGTATCTGCCATATCTTTGCATCCTTCAATGACACTTTCGTCCACGTCACTGATCTCTCTGGCAAGGAAACCATCTGCCGTGTAACTGGTGGGATGAAGGTGAAGGCTGACCGAGATGAATCTTCGCCGTATGCTGCCGTGTTGACAGCCCAGGACGTGGCCCAAAGGTGCAAGAAAATGGGCATCACTGCCCTCCACATTAAACTCCAGGCTACAGGAGGAAATCGGACCAAGACTCCTGGACCTGGTGCACAGTCAGCCCTCAGAGCCCTTGCCCAGTCAGGAATGAAAATTGGGCGCATTGAGGATGTCACCCCCCTCCCCTCCGATAGCACCCGCAGGAAAGGGGGTTGCCGTGATTGCCGTCTGTGAACAGGACTGCTCAGATTATTTTCTGTCAAAATAAATTACCTTCCTGTAAACCAAAAAAAAATAAAAATAAAACAAAGCATCCCAAGCAAAAGCACAGCAAGGTGGGAGCAGTATCTTTAGGGCATAACAACTATCAGCTGCAGTTCACTGGGCACTTACCCAATGGCAAGATCTGCTCAGGTTTAACACACCTGGACCTCAGAACAAAGGCAAGAGGGCAGTTTAGAACTAGGAGCCACACTCAATAGAAGGAAATACAGGCTCAGAGATGTTACCTGATGTGACAAGCTTACGCAGTAAACGGCATAGCCAAGGGCAGAATTTCCAGAACCTACCACATTCTTTGCCACATCCTACTTGGCATATGTTGTTTGCTGCACTGAAGACATGTGTGGTTTTAAGTATTCTTAACTCCTTCTGGTAGGCATAGCAGTAGTCTGATTCCACTTTCCATACCGATTCGAGTTTGCTCACACAGCATCTTATAGCATTTAAAGGACACCCAATATCCCCATTCCAAGGTAAGATTTTTTTTTTTTCATTCCTTCTCTCCTCTAGGACAGACAATAAAGATGAGTCTTAGGAAAAGCTACTCAACTTGCTGAGTGACCCTGGTTAAAGCATATGGAGTCCATTTCCTTAGAAACAATTCTTAACAATGATCCAGGAGGAAAAACAAACTGTTGCTGAACATGATTGGAAAGCCTGCCCTAATTTTAGAATTGTGAAATGTGGAAAAAGAAAAAAAAAGTTGGCCTTAGAATCAAGCAGAATAGAGTAATAAATGTCATTTAGTTGTCATCCCATTATGAGGAAGGACACTGCTATGTCCCGTATGTGTATGATGTCATCAAGATATCTCAATAATCCTATAAGAAAAATTCATCATTCCCCCATTTTATTGATGAGGAAATTAAGATCCAGAGTGGTTATGTATCAAATCCAAGTCTACAGATTCCAAAGACTGATCACTTAGCCAAACTACTCCATATAATGTATATTGCTTCTAAGTTACTCCTGGTTCTAACATTCAAGGAACCCATCTATTACATCTCTCCTGAATTCCATGACATTTTATCTCATGACGCTCTTCTACACACCTAAACCCTTCCTTCTCTTTAAGGTTAAATGACCCTAATGACCCAAGACCTCAGTTCTCTGAACCAAGATGGACCTTGGAATTTGATGGACATGAAACCACACCCTGGGGTAAAGTCTGACATTCATTTCTTTATGCTAAAGTAGTTACCTGAAACACATATTCCTATCCCATTTAAATAGCTCTGAACATATTAAAAAGCTACCGTGACTAAATCCATGTCATTTTTGTCATGGGGACAAAAAGACTGATAGAAAAGAAGAGCCCAGATTTAGACTTTTAGAGACTTGAAAACTTGACCTATGACAATGAGAAAAAAGAGTCTTTTCAACTGTGTGGAATAATGGGGCATCCGTATGGAAAAAATAAGTCCCTGTACATCACACCAGTCTAGGTGAATGGAAGATAGAACATAAAGCAAAACCTTAACATTTCTAAATAAATATGATACTACTTTATGAATGTAGGGTAGGAAAGGATTTTTTAACTAGAAACACACACAGGAAAATTCTATCATTTACATGATATAGGAAACCATGCTAAAATTGATACAAGATGCTTTTGGAAATGCTAGGAATGCTTTTAGTAATTATTATATCCCTATAGTTAGGGACTGACCTGGCAAACTAAGGTTTACGGACACCCTATGGGAAAAAAAATGGTCAACAAATGCATGAAAAGACGTCCATCCCTAAGTAAGCAGGGTAATGCAAAGTAAAATGTTTTGCTGACAGGTGTATCATGGTGATATAGCCATGTTAGAGAACACTCTAGCCAAAAAGAGGTAGACTAAGGATGTACAAGCCTTCAAGTCAAGCAGATCCAATTCCAGAGGTACAGCCTGAAAAAGCACTTGAGGTGCACTGGAGACGTGGACAACAATTGCTCCTCTGGCATTATTTATTCCAGGGAGAATAATCAACAAACCTACAGATCCAGCAAGAGGAAAAGAGATCTGTAATTCCCATTATTTGATTTACAACGAAGGGCACTCTAGAGACAAATATCAACACAGAAAAATCTCAGAAACATAGTAATAAACAATAACAGGCACATGGTGATGAATTGAATAATGTGCATGAGGATTACTAACACCGATTTCACAATAGTAGTTTTCTTCTGGGGAGGGAGAGGGAAGTCTATGGGATTAAAAAGTTTGTAAAATCAGAAGCAGATTTGGCAATGCTGAGAAAAGTAGTATTTAATCAACCTGAAATTAAAATAGCATACTTGCATACTTGCAGTCTCTCTCTCTCTCTCTCTCTCTCTCTCTCTCTCTCTCTCACTCACACACACACACACACACACACAATATTTGAGGGGGGGTAGATTTGGAGCCAGCTGCCATTCTGCATTGCATTATGATGTTTTTCTGACTTCCGAGCTCCACCTCAGAGGGAGGATGGTCCTTTGGGCTGCACTGTTCAGCAGTTATTGTATACCCCCTCTATTGCCCCATTTATGACCCACATTGAGTACAGGTCACCAAAGAAGCCAGCAGGGGTAGGGCAGCATTCACCATGCTCATTCATACACTACCACCACCAAGCTTTGCCACTGAAATTAAAAACCACCTGCGATGTGATGATCCTGTTTTACTTACTAACTCACTTTTTATTTGTATTTGTATTTATTTATTTATTTATTTTTAAGATTTATTTATTTATTTATGCATACAAGCACTGGGGTACAGGCCAGAAGTGGGGGGGGGTGGGGTGAGAGGATTCACCACAGAGAGCAGGGAGCAGAACAGGCAGATCAACAGAAGCACACTGCTGAGGGGAGCAGGGGGCACAGCAGGAGAGGTCTGCTGCGCCATGTGGGTCCCCTCCCCACACTGGCAGCAGGGATGAACTCGTGCTGCAGTGGCTGCAGTCTGCTTCATAGTGTGTTGCTTAACCCACTGCGCCACCAGGGAGGCCCTAACTCACTTTTTAAATGGATATCATACCTGGATACAGAAAGTCATAGTCACATACCATAAAAAAGTGAATCATTAAGTGTAAAAATTATGTAGATATCCAACTACCAATGTTCTTCTACATACCCCTAAAACTACCTTGGGAACCTGATTAGCACCCAACTTTGAAATCTGGGATCAAAACTGGGCCCATCACTTACTAATGGGTAAATGGCTCATATTTTTTGAGCCTCAATTTCTGTATCTACAAACTATGGACAATATTGGTACTTAGAGGGTTGTTGGGGAATTGAGGCACACCCAGCAGAGAAAAGCACACAGACTGGATTTCAAGACACCTCCTACAGTGTGAGCATGGGCAGTAGGTAAATGCTGTATCCAGCGCCCTGGGGTGGTAGGAAAAAGCAATCTTTCCTACAGCCTTGACAAAAGTCTCTAAGACAATTTCTTCCAATGTCCTGGCCCCGCCTCTATTATGGAGCTGTTAAAGGTCTCTGAAAGGTGAGCAGGGAGGTTGAGGGTCAGCATATGGTGCTATAAACCAGCCTCCAGCAGGTGGCTGCCAGTCCAGCCCAGAGAAGCAAAGGGGTCCAGACTGGTGGAAGCTGGAGGAGCATCACAGGTTCACCCCTGAGGGAAGTACTCAGCTGAGTCCTGGAGATGCCCCCACCCCCACTTTAGGGCCTACTGTAACCTATAGAGCCGGAGCAGAGAAGAGGGGCTCTCAGCTGATCTGAAGTTCTACTGGTAGTCTGGACCGCCACCCAGAGGAATGGTTTGGACCTTGCCCAAAGGACCCTGAAATCACCCAAAAGGGTGTGGAAGCTTCCCTCAATCCCAGCCTTACAACTGTGCCAAGCCTCCATCCCACTGCCCTTCCCCAGCTCCACCTCACGCAGGGAAGGGCAGAAATGGGGGAAGAAAGGCAAAAAAGAGAAACTCTTTTCCAAAGAAGATGAAGTAAAATACATGTCTGGCATTTGGCACTGTTCTCCAAACATGTACTTCCTCCTTCCTCCCTCTGCAACCCACAACCCACAGTATCCAGGTCTTCTAGCACAGGTAACAGCAGATTTTTTTTTTCCATAAAGGGTCAAACAATAACAAAGTTTGGTCCTGTGGGCCATAAGCTCTGTCACAACTACTAAAGACTCCGCCATTGTAATAAGGAAGCAGCCATAGACAATATGAATAAAATGGACATGACTATGTTCCAATAAAATCTTAACTATAGATACTGAGATATGGATTTTCATTTAATTCTCACTCTTCCTCCTGATTTCATCCTTCCTCCCAACTTATCAGCACTTCACCATGCCCCTCAGCTTTCATACACTGGAACTAATTTTACTCCCCAGTTAAACTGAAAGTTCTAGAACAGCCAATTAACAGTTTATCTGAACCATATTTTTGCATACCCCAACCCCTTGTACAGAACTGACATGTGGTAAGTTTTTATTTTTTTTAGTAAGATTTATTTATTTATGCATACAAGCACTGGGGTACAGACCAGATGTATGGTGGGTGAGAGGATTCACCAGAGACAGAGTGGGGAACAGAACAGGCAGATGGACTGAAATACACTTCTGAGGGGAGCAGCAGGCAAGGCAGGAGAAGTCTGCTACACTATGTGGGTCACCTCCCCGGCTGGCGGCAGGCATCGAACTCGTGCTGCAGTGGCTGCAGTCTGCTTCACAGTGTGTTGCTTAACTCATTGGCCACCAGGGAGGCCCCGCATGTGGTAGGTTTTTAACTAATGGTGGCAGGATTTGATATTTCCCCATATCAAACAAGCAGAGCTAAAACTAGTCAGCCAAACGAAGAGCAGCTCAGTCTTACTAGTGAGGTAGGAAATGCCAAAAGAAAATGATACAAAGCCAGATTCACCCATCAGATTGAGAAAAAATTAAGAGATTGCTAATATCCTACAAAGTCAACATGTGGAGAAATTGGCCCTCACACGAGCTGGAAGTGGGAGGTGTTGTGTCACAGACTATTGGACATTTTGAAAATACTCATCAGGATTGAATATGCAGAGTCTGTGACCCCAAACACCCCATTACCAGGGTCTAGTTGATGGAATTGCCAAAAAACATGATTAAAATCATTTGTAAAGAGGGTATTCAATGTGGGAATAGTGTTACAGCTAAAAATGCCAATGAACAAAATGGCCAAGAGTTGTATTACAACCTTGCTGTAGAATACTATACAGCCATTACAGAGAATGAGACAAATTTTAACCAGGTGACTGAAATTAGCATCTCAAGCCTCCTGATGTGGTGCAGAGGACACAAAGTCACCAACCTAATATTCCTGCCCAATGTGCACACAGCCTGAATCTAATCATTAGGACACATCAATCAAATCCAAACTGAGAAAAAAATCTACAATCCTGGATGCAGGCCACAGGTATGCTTCCGATTATCAACATTGTGAAACTTAAGAGAAAACTGAGCGTCTGCCCAGATTAAAGGAGCATAAAAGCAAAGCCAACTAAACACAAGGCATCTTTCTGGCCTGGATCCTGAATGGGGGAAAAAGTGCCGACAAGGTCAGTATCACAACAGCTCATTAACTGGGTTGTACAGTAGGCAGCGGCGCAGCATTGACATTAGATGTTCTGAATTTTATCATGGAGTGTGGCTATGTAAAAACTGCCCTTAGGATGCATGCTAAATCATTTAGGAATAAAGGAGCTTGAAGTCTACAATTAACAAATGACTCATGGAGGAAGATTCATGTAAAATACATCAATAAAGCAAAGGTGCCAAAACATTTAAAACTGGTGAATACAGTAAAGGGTACACATTCATTATACTAATCTTTTAATTCTTCCAGTTTGAAATTTAAAATTACTCTGAATTAAAAGTTTTAAAATAGGGCCTCCTTGGAGGCAAAGGGTTAAAGTCTCAGCACTATCAAGCTATCCCCAGCTACTATGGCACAAGGTCAATCCCTGGCTAGGGGGCTGGCCCACATGGTGCAGCAGACATCTCCTGTCTCGCCCACTGCTCCCCTCAGCAGTGTATTTCAGTGGATCCGCCTGTTCTGCTCCCTGCTCTGTCTCTGGTGAATCCTTTCACCATCCCCCACGCTTCTGGCCTACACCCTAGTTCTTGTATGCATAAATAAAGTAAATCTTTTTTAAAAAATAAAAAGTTTTAAAATACTTTCAAAATTAAGTTTATAAAAAATAATTCAGTGGACTGGGATCCACCGTAGACAGGAAAAAGCCACTGGGTGTGTATCTGTACGAACACATGTAGGCATACATACACATATATGCAGCAAATGAGCACACTAGACACATGTATCATCATGGAGAAATCTCAGAACTCACATATATGACTGCCCACTTTGGCGGTGACGATGCTAAGGTGTTCAAGGTAAGTCCAGAGCCTCCCACTGGAGGTTGGACCCTCTCTATATCTAGAAAGTTCATGACCCTCTCTATATCTCACTCTTGACATCTACAAAATGTGCTCTGCAGAAGAGGTATGAAGATTAAATTAGATAATATACTAATGCAAAGAGTACTCCTAAGTGCCAGTCACAATTACTACGGCCAAACAAGTCAAGCCCCACCCCTGCACTGGCCACTGTACCCCGCACTGCACAAACAAACTCTCCTCCAACTCTCAGAACAGCTCCATGCACTGAGTGACCCAGCGCCCAAGGCCACCCAAGGTCACAGAGCTGCGGAGTCTGCCAGGCTGGGACAGGGACCCTCCACACAGCAGACTCCGGTGGGCTCCCTGGCTCTTCATCACTGTCCCAGGGTGGGAATGGGAGCAGTATGGGGACATCCACTCTGCATCATGGGTGTTTCCTAGAGCAGGCCCACCCCTGCCTGCCTCCCCTGGGCCGTGCCCACGTGGCGTGCCCACAGAGCAGCTCTGCCCAGCGAGCAGAACCCAGTGAAGGGCCTCCTGCCCAGATCACTGTGTTCCCAGGAACAGGAGGCAATTGCCCGGGCCGGCCAAGCTTTACAGGTTGTTTACTTTCCAACAGTTACTGGTTTGGGTAATTAATGCCACATAAAACATAATGGAGGCCATCATTACCTCAGAGAAAGGAGGGCCGGATGCCAGCAGTCCTGTGATAATGGCAGCTGGAGAAAGCATAATACCACACACATTGTGTCGGACACATGCCATGGGTCCTGTCACCTGCATTACGTACAGTATCAAGAAAGTGTGTCGACACAAAAGTGTGTCGACACAGAACACTTCACACAAGGCATGCTTCTCAGAAAAGGTTTTGCCATCAACAGACCCAAGTCCTGAGCCCGATGGCCTGTCGCTTCTGTGACCTTGGACAGGCATTTACCCTCCTCACAGGATTGGTGACTATCAGAGATCCACACAGACACACAATGGATCCCCACAAATACTTGAAAGGCACTAACTGTGAGTACATGTACAGAAGTAAACGGCAGATCGTGTCCTGGCAACTCCTTAGAGAGAAGAGGCTGCTTCCAAGACTGGGGCAGGGAAAACACAAGCTGCTTGAGACAACATGCTCTTATACAGATGCTTGTATGATACCCCTTGCAATGCCAAGATGGGGAAAAACATGCTGAAAAAAACAGGATGGAGGCCGGTCAGTGACACAGGCACTCCCAATGGCCACGTTGGAACCATTTGAGCAACAAAGCAGAAACAACTGTACTGAATTTTAATTCATGGGATAAGATATTCGAGCACCTATATACTGAAATGATAAGCATATAAATTATCTAACTATTGGTAGGGAAGGAAGAATAAGTGCTTTCATGTAGCAGTATTCCAATAGCTAAATGTAAAAAGAGGAGAGAAACAACTAGAAAACCACCATCAGACAAACACTACAGCAAAAGTTGGCACAGACAAGGACACCAGTGGATACTACAGTAGACATGTAGCTATCACAATGCCCACTAGATAGCAAGATATCGACAGAATCTCCAAGTATCACACCCACCCCAATAGATTTATTAATTACAAAGGGGAAAACAGTCATCTGATAGTGAAGAAACCCAGCAGGTACTAACAGAGCAACAGGTTAGCAAAACCAGCAGTAAGACAAAGCACTCACAAGCCCCCAGTAGGATGCACTGGCACAAGCACAGTGCCACTTGGGGGGCATTCTTGCCAAAAATGCATGGCCTCAATTTCAGCATTGGCAAACAGGCAAACCCAAGCTGAGGCACATTCTACCAAATAATGGACCAGAAAGTACTAAGTCTGGTGGTCATGGAAAAGCCTGAGGGACAGTCACAGATAACAGGAGACAAGAAGACATGACAGTGAAACGCCATGTGGGATCCTGGACTACATACATACAGCCTGGCTCAGAAAAGGCTAGTAGTGAAGGAACTGGAAAAATTCAAACAGATTCTGGTAGGGGCAGTAGAACCACGCCAAGTAATCACATGGTTACAATAAATGTACCATTATATATACACAATGTTAGCTCTATGGGAGGCTGGGTGAAGAGTATACAGGAACTCTCAAGGCTATTTTTGACTCTTCTTTAAGAAGAAAGTTATTCTCTTCTTAACCCCACCCTCCAAAGTGCCTTGGATTCCCAAGCCCTATCTAGAACCCTGGGCAGTAAACATGGGTGGGCTACAGGAATTAACATGCTCATAGGCACCACTGGCTGATTCTAAATCAGAGGTCCCTGGGTCTCTAGCTACTTGCTAAGGTAGCTAGGTAAGCTTTTTTTTTTTTTTCCAGTTTTCCCTCATTCTCTTCCTTTCCTATTTTATTTTATACTTATTGTTGATTCATAGAAAATTCACTAATTTTTGCAAGTTGAAATTGTATCCACTATACTGCTGAACTGAATCCTTAATTATTGAGATTAGCAATAGGAAACTGCAGATTTACAAAATAGCCACAGCATATGACTCCAGCTAATACAATAGTTTTTACAGAGCAATAAGAAAATGGGCAATAGGAACTGGGCTATGGATATAAACTGTCAGTTTTTATTGACAAGGGACTTATCACACAGATCTATAGGAGCTGACCAGACTAAACAAAAACAAAGTAAACAATCCAGTCAAAAAGTGGACAGAAGAGCTAAAAAGACATTTCTCCAAAGAGGACATGCAAATGGCCAACAGGCATATGAAAAATGCTCAATATCTCTTGTAATCAGAGAAATGCAAATCAAAACCACTATGAGATGCCACCTCACACCAGTGAGAATGGCACATATAAAAAAAAAAAAACTAGCAACAACAAATGTTGGTGAGGATGTGGAGAAAAAGAAACTCTACTACACTGCTGGTGGGAATGCAAGCTGGTCCAGCCACTATGGAAAGCTGTATGGAGGTTCCTCAGTCCACTAAAAATGGAGCTACCATATGACCCAGCAATCCCACTCCTAGGAATATACCCAAAGGACACAAAAACACTAATTCAAAAGGACACCTGCACATCTATGTTTATGACGGCACTTTTCACAATAGGCAAGCTATGGAAACAATTTAAATGCCCAAAATAGATGACTGGATCAAGAAGATATGATATACACACACTATGGAATATTATGCAGCAGTCAAAAAAGATAAACTCATGCAATTCGCAGCAACATGGATGGATCTAGAAAAGATTATGCTCAGTGAAGTAAGCCAGAAAGAAAAGGAAAAATATCTAATGGTTTCACTTACAGGAGGAATGTAGAGGAAACAAATAAGGGACTAAGGGGAAAAAAGATCAATTACAATAAATTAAAAATCAAAATCAACAGAAAACTATAAATCTGAGACATTCCCTGAGGAGAAGGCAGAAAGAACAAAGTGGGTGGGAAGAGCCCAAGGGACTACGGTTGATGGTGCACAGGTGAATTGGTGATGGGGATTTCACGGGGACGAGAAATATAAACTGTACAAAAATGAAAAATGTAAAATGTAAAATATATATAAAAATAAAAGTAAAATAAAAAACTGCTTATTATAAAAAAATAAACTGTGAGTTTTTAGTAAAAGAAATGCAAAGGACTAGTAATGATGAGAAGATGCTCAGTTTCACTAGTTACTAGAGATTAAATAAATATAAATAAGGATAAGGGGCATATTTTCTGTAAGCATATTAGAACTACGACTCAAAAGATTGACAACACAAAATCTAGGCAAGGATGTAGAAAAACAGGCACCCTCCTACATGGGCGACAGAGGCCTAAACAAGTGAGTTAGTAAGACAAAGGATGGTAAAGACCCGAAAACCAGGCCTCTAAGATAAGGTCAGAGCAGTTACTCATTTGGGTGCCTCCTCTCCAACCTTGCTGGCATTCAGGAGTGAGGGTATTCACATGCCATCAGCCAACATGGTGGAGGTAGGCGCCAGACCTCCTGGTCGTTGATATCCCAACACCACTGTGCAGGCCCTTCTCTGTCTGGGCACCTGGTGAGATGAAGAACCTTCTGAGGAAGTCACTGTTGGGGCAAACAGGGCTGGTCAGCCAGCTCCAAAGCAACCAAAGCCTTCTTCCCTCAGCCCCAGGTCTTCCCAGAAGAGTGGGCAATTAAGGACCATCTCGGGAACTGTTCCATCCTCAGTCTCTACTGACAGAGGAGAAAGAAGAGGGTGGTCACATCAGGTCAATGAGCATATGACCCAACAGTGAGGCCAACTGTCCGCTCCCTCTGGGAACCTATGTTCTCGGGCGTTTGGAGTCCCTTAGTCTGCCCACAGAGGCAGGAAAGCTGGTGGGCAGAGAGAGCATGAGGCAGATCTTGCAAAAAGAACAGAGGAGAGACTCAGAGAATTCTCAGTGTTTGAGCCTTTGGTTTCAGTCTGCTCCTGACTCGTCTCTCACTTTGTGTAACGCCAGCAGATAATCAACAGCGGCCGGAAAATGCCTCCATCATCCATCTTTACTCCACCAAAAACACAGATGATAACGAGTACTGGGTGTTTACAATCTGAAGCCCCCCTATACTGCTGGTGGGAAAGTAAAATAGTATAGCTGCTTTGGAAAACAATCTGGCAAGTACTCAAGAAGTTAAAAAAAAAAAAAATGTGACCCAGCAATTCTACTGCTAGGAATATACCCAAGTGAAATGGAAACATAACTTTGCACTAAAACCTGTACATGAATGTTCATAGCAGCATATTCCTAATAGCCAAGAAGTAGAAACAATCTAAATGCCCATCAACTAAAGAATAAAAACAAGGGCTATATCCATATAATGGCATATTACTCAGCAATGAAAGAGAACAGAGTTCTGATAGATAGGAAACCCTTGAAAAAGTAGTCACAGAAGACCACCATGTGTATTAATGTCCAGAAGGCAAATTTACATGAGAAGTGACTGCCTAGGCCTGGGAGTAGGGGTGTGGGAGAGAGGGGGAGAATAGGGATTGACTGCTAAATGGGGTATATTTTACTACAGGAGGGATAAAAATTCATGGTTTAATATGTCTAGTTGAATATACAAAGAAGCATGAGTGCAGAATGCACACTTTAAATGGGTAGAATGTGTGGTCGATGAACTGTATCCCAATTAAACTATTCACAAAGAGAGATCAGATTGAAATCCCACTCTGTGGCCTCAGGTCACACACACAGCCACCCTGAGGGCCTTAGTTCAGCTACCTGGAACACAAGGGAAGGAGGGTGTGGGGGGTGAATAGGCTAGACCAATATTTCTCTAACTTCAGTGTGTTCAGAAATTAAGTGGTACCCTGGTGAAATGCAGATCTGGGCTTCAGTCGTCCTGCACAGGCAGATTCTGCAATTCTAACAGCTTGCAGGTGATGCTGGCCCATAGACCAACATTTTTCAGTAACAGCGCATTGTGGGGTCATAATCTCAGGAACACCCAGGTATAATCTGAAACCAACCTCCATACACAGAAAGCAGGGAGATGCTACAGCTCAACTAGATTTCACTAGAGATTGGTAGGTGACATTTTTAATTAACAAAAGAACTTATTTAAGATGCTTTGTACTTTCTTGGTACCCACCCACCAAATCTTATTTTTTTTTAGATTTGTTTCATTTTTACTTTTACAATTTTTTTAATATAAAAATTTTTAATTTATATATATTTGACATCAATTGTAATCCCCATGTATTCCCCATCACCATATCACCAGTGCACCATCACCTCAGTCCCCCGTGCTCCCTTCTGCCCTCCACCCTTCCCCTCTTCCCTCCCCATCAAGTGTCCCCATTTTGTCTTTGTCTTTTCACTTTTGGTTTTTGTTTCTTTCTTGTTGTTGTTGTTATTATTATTATTGTTCTTATTCCTTTCCTTGATCTTTATTTGGTTCCCTTATATTCCTCCTAGGGGAGGAACCATCTGCTATTTTTCTTTTGCCTTCTGACTTACTTCGCTGAGCATCATCCCTTCCAGTTCCATCCATGTTCCTATGAATGCGTCTAGTTTTTCATTTTTGATTGCTGAGTAGTATTCCATTGTGTTTACGTACCACAGCTTCCCGATCCACTCATCTGTTTTTGGGCATTTAGGCTGTTTCCAGGTCTTACCTATTGTAAGGAGTGCTGCTATAATCATAGGGGTGCAGGTATTCTTTTGAATCAGTGTTTTGTGTCTTTTGACACCCACCAAATCGTTAAAGAAGTTTTCATAGAGGTTTTAACTCTATGTACACCATCAAGATGGTCTCAATAATCTATTTCATCCCAGAGCTATATCCTTGAGCAGCATCTAGGAGCACATATTCCAGAAACTGGGGCGGGAAGAGGAGCCTTGGATTGCCTGGTCCAGCTTACTAGTTAACAGGCAATCAATTGCCTTCTCTCGATTTCCCCAACAGGTATCCCCAACAGAAATGGCAGACCCCCTGCAGCCGCAATACTTCAGGGTCCACTAACTACCCAGATGAAAGCATGGCCACTAGCTAGAGGGACATAGAAAGGTCAAGAAACCAAATCTCTCAAATCTGTCTGTGCACAGAACACTTGGCCAGGCACAGAAGAGCCTCACAGGAGAGACTGCAAAGAACAGTCTTGGGTGAGGTAAGGCTCACATTTCTCAGCAAAGTCCAGTCCTTTCCTTCTGGAAAAGGTAGAAAAGGGCAGTGTCCTCAATGCAGTGGCTAACGAATAAATCCTAGAGTATCCAAGCATCACTGGGATGATTAGTGAAAACAGATTCCTGCCCCTCTCAGTTCTAACACAGCAGGAAGCACACACGCCAGGAGATTCTGAAGCTAGTGGTCCATGGACCAAATGCCTCCTAGAGGCCTCCAGAAGACAGGCATGTGCTCCAAGAGACTGTTAGGAGCTGACACACAGCTACCAGGTCAATTCCATTCTCTGAAACTCAGTTTCTCTGCCAATACAGAGGGACTGGATAAGAAGCCCCTCAAGGTAGCCAAAGATGCTGTGTGTGAGATGAAGAGGCAAAGCAGAAGGTGGAAAGAGAGGCTAGCTCTCCATCCCTATCCTCCAAGCAAGGGGATAGTCCACACTATGCAATGTGGGACCTTGCTGGAAAATTCCACAAAGACAGGCATCCTATGGGGACCCGGCAAAGGGACAGTGTCCTGAGGAAAGTAAGGTGGAAACACCAGTTATTTACTGACACAAAGAAGAGCTGTCCTTCTCCCTGAAGGTGTCCAGCCGTGGGCTCATAGCTGTTCACAGCATGCTGTGTAGCCCAGAAATAGTCCACCTTTACTCTGGCTTTCCTTTCTTCTCTTGTGAAATGAAGGGGCTGAACAAGCATGTAACTGCTTGTGTAGAGTGGTTCCTTTAAAACCGAACACAAAACACCTTCCTCATTCAGAGCAGAGAATCTGAGCACATTCTTCTAAACAGTAATTCTAACCACAGTTCAATGGCCCCTGAAACCTGAATCAGGAACCCATTTACAAAAAAGCAAAGTGGGTATTCCTACCCCTGACCTTCCTTCAGATTCCCCTCCCCTGAAAACAGCTAAACATAACCAAACATCCAAATGTAACAACAGAAAGGAAATAACATTTACTGAGATGTCTGAAATGTGCTGATATGTCAGGCACTTAAATATGCTTACATTCCCACAGCGTGCCATTACTAATTATATAACCATTTGTATTTACACAGAGAGCAGAGCAAAGTCTATTAAACCGCCCCCGGGCCCACAGATGTCACCCTGGTTGTCAGGCACTTGTTTGGCTGAAGGGCAGGACACTCACAGGAGTAGGCAGGTAGCAGTAGCCTAGTCTCCTGGCCAGCGTCAGAGCTTTCCAGACCAGATGTGTTCTCGTGACGCTATCCAAATGACAGGCTCACATCTGAGTTTCCCCTGGAAATATTGGTATACAATGTCTCAGTTGCTTTATTTTTTTTAAGATTTATTTATTTATGCATACAAAAGCTGGGGTGTAGGTCAGAGGTGTGGGTGGTGAGAGGATTCACCAGAGACAGAGTGGGGAGCAGAACAGGAAGATCCACTGAAACACACTGCTGAGGGGAGCAGCGGGCAAGACAGGAGAGGTCTGCTGTGCCATGTTGGTCAGCTCCCTGGTCGGGGGTGGAACACAGGCCACAGTGGTGCAGTGGCTGCCAATAGCTTCATAGCAGTAGACTTAATCCCTTGCACCACCAGGGAGGTCCCTGTCTCAGTTGCTGTAATAGTAAAAAGTCAGTATAAACATTAGACTTATCAAAGGAACCTCAAAGCCTGGGGTCTCTGCCATCACATACTCTGTGTCTGGCAGCACTCAGGAGTGAGGTGAACAGGCACACCCTGTCCCTGGGGAAATGACAGCCCTCTGTGACTGGGAATAAAAAGCAAGTGTCATCTCATGGCATTAAGATGGTTCCTCTGGAAGAACAGACATGGTCAGTCAGAGGCATCCAAATTCTCCCAGTCCCGCATGCTGAGATGTCTTACATCTTAGAAGAATACAGAACAGCCTCAGATGGAAAGAGCGAATGGTATTAATGACAATAGTCAACTTCAGGAAAACCTACTGATGCTTATCCAAGGGAAGAACATGATGAAGGAGCTGAAGAAATAGTAAACAGTGCTTGAAATTTGGATACACAAAAGGAACAGCAGGACACGGATGACAGGAGCCAGGCAAAGTCTCTGACTGCAACAGTATGGAATTGCTAAACTTACCTACTTATTTCTCTGAAGAGAGATTTGCTCTCTTCAAAGAAGAGGACAGGAATGATGGCAACTTGACATAGACAGAGTGAGTCAGAAAATGGACCAAGCCAGAGGACATCATGAAGAAACTCCACGATGCTATTAACTTAAATGTTTCCTTAAAAGGTCTTGAGAGGGCCTCCCTGGTGGCGCAGTGGGTTGAGTACTGCACTGTGAAGAACCTGCAGCACAGCAGCAATTGATCCCAGGCCAGGGAGGGAACCCACATGGCCCAGCAGACCCCTCCTGCCTCGCCCACTGCTCCCCTCAGCAGTGTATTTCAGTCGATATACCTGTTCTGCTCCCCACTCTGTCTCTGGGGAATCCTCTCACCTCCCGCACTCTGGCTGTACCCGTCTTGTATGCATAAAACAAATAAAAAATCTTTAAAAAAAAAAAAGTCTTGAGAAAGAGGGAGTATTTCAAATCATGCAAAGAAAACCCAAGGCGCACAGCCCTTGCAGGTTAAATCAAGACTCCAACCAGAGCAGGTGTCTCTACAGGATGAAAAAACATAGGCAGAGAGTCTTGTTCAAGCGCTCAAACGACACTGCCTAATTACAGCAAGAACATGAAAGCAACTTGGCAGCAAACCAATGGAGGAGGGAATTTACTGTTTAGAACAGAAGATTCTCAAAGGGGATGGAAAACATCAGAACCATGATTCCAACAGAAGGATGGCTGGAAGACCAGAAGAAATCACAGCAGGTGAATCAGCTCTCGTGAGACAACAGCTCAGGTGGGTTTGCTGGAGGTTGTTTGGACTGAAAGAGCAGTAAGATAGGAGGGAAAATCTCACAAGAAAGAAAATGGCTGAATGAAGGTTTGAAATTCAGCCTTTTCTGGAAGTGATTCTTCTGTGTATGCAGCCCAAGCAGTGCGCCAAGACGGCCGTGTATTAATGTTATTACCGGAGCCCGTGCTCGGAGTTGGGCTTTAGGACCACCATCCCCTGCCTCATCACCCCAGAGTCAGAGTCTATACAACTCGAAACTGCTCCTGTGTCCCAGAGTCACTCCTGAGCCACTTACCTCTGCCTCACCCATTCAGCCCATGGAGACCACAATAAAGGCTCTCGCCCATGACTACCCTCGGCCCTGCTACTTCCTGACTGGCCCCTGAGCTTTTCCATGTGGCCCTGCAGCGTGTGGCTTGTCCCCTCTCTTGGGAACTGTAGCAAAAAGTCTTTTTCAGTGGTAATTATCTCCTTACCTGTTGGTTTCACAATACCTGAAAAGTAATGAAACCTATATTTAAAACAGGTCAGGACAGGACCTCCCCGGTGGTGCAAGGAGCTAAGTCTCAGCACTATGAAGCTTTAGTCAACCACTACAACATGAGTTCGATCCCCAGCCAGGGAGTTGCCACATAGCACAGCAGACCTCTCCTGTCTCTCCCACTGTTCCCCTCAGCAGTGTATTTCAGTGGATCGGCCTGTTCTGTTCCCGACTCTGGTGAATCATTTCACACCCCACACTTCTACCTATACTCCAGAGTTCTTGTATGCATAAATTAAAATAAATCTTAAAAGAAAAAGGTCAAAAAATTCCCTGCATCATCAGGTCCCCAAGGGAGGAGGAGGGAGGAAGGTGAGCTATGAGGATTCAGGGATACAGAGTGGTGGGCAGTTTTGATCCAGACTTACAATGGTCAATCTCTAAGCATGCAAGACATCTGAGGCGTCTTCTCTTCACTTATCCTGACCGAGGCCCGTTTCATTTAACATGCGTAGTTGATGATACAGTCGTTCTCATTAAGGTATAAACAATTTTAATTTCTAATATAGTATTTTCAGACTACAGATGGTTTTAACATAGTTCCTTAGACTACATAATTCACAAATCAATGGAACCTCTGATGTCAGATCATAAGATTATATTTTAACTTATTTGGTCCACTATCAAAGCATAATTGAAGTTTCATGACTAAATGCTATAAGATTTACGTAATAAAGCAAACTACACAAGTATAAACTCATATTTCAGTAAATGTTGATTAGTTTTAAAGACAACAAAGAAAAAACCATAGTCAATGACAACTACACTTTCAACCAATTTATTAGTATATTCATTAGTTTATTAATTCATAAATTATGGGGAATTGATATTTGGGAAAGCTTTTGTTCTTATTTTCTCTTTTCAACCTTTTTATGGCTGATAAAAATCTTTGCTGGTCAAACATTTCTAAATTTTACATAATCTATATCAAGTATCCTTCTGGGGAGGAAACAAACAAAAATGACAACAAATAACTCATTTAGTGCTTAACACTGTCCATCTTACAGAACATATAAGTTGACAAGTTCAGAAATTTGGGAAATAGAGAACCAGAATTCAAATTTAGGTGTATTCAATTCCAAAAGTCCCAGCTTTTGCTCTGCCACCAAGTTTCTAAGAAAGGTAATTAATAGTGCTATCCAAACTGGTATTACCAACAGTATATGCTAGATTCCATTTGTGGATATACATTAAGACCTACCCCATGCTTTTTTATGACTGCATAGTAATCTACAATGTAAGGCTAAGGTGATGAACACTTGAAAAGTAATAGAACTGAATTCCTATCTCATTCCTTACATGCCAAAATAAAGTCCAAAGTGTCCAAGCTGAGAAAAAATAAATTTAAATAACAGGTGAATACTATTAAAATCTTGAAGTGGAGAAGGCCCTTCCTAAATGGGGGATGAAACACAAAAAGATGAAAAGTCCGATAAATCTGATCTTATAAAAATTTTTATTATGTAAAAGAACAAGCAAACAAATGAGTAAAACTATTTCTAACACATTATATCAAATATGCAAAGAGTCCTTAGAAATAAAGATGAAAATCCCATTTGGAAAATGGGTAAATCACATGAAAGGCAATAATAGACATAACCAATATGAAAAACATTTAACATTGAGGGGGGTAAAAAGTATTAGACATTCATTTAGAGAACCAGGCACTGTGCTAGGACTAGCAAAGAACAAGATACCCAAGGTTGCAGCGAAGTTTTTATTTTAGAAGTGGCTAAGGATAAGGGACAGATGACAATGAGGAAATAAACAATTAATTGAGATAGTTATTATACAAATCTTACAATTCACTGCAGGACAAAATGGCTGTATATCTATAAAAATATTCTGCTATCAATTCTATTTCTATATATTTATCCTTCAGATATTTTCCCACCTATTAATGACAAAGACCTGTGCAGGTGGATGCTCACTGGGTGCTGGGTTTAACTATGAAACAAATGGAAACAAGCCTAAATTTCCTCAAGAGAACAAATTCTACAAAGTCCATACAATGGATCATAATGTAACCACTAAAGATCAGCTTTTGTTTTTTTCTTCTTTTCACACATTCACATAAAAAGACTGGATACTTCACTTGAAAAACTAAAAGTTGCTAAATAGTATATATAAAATTTTCTCTTAGAAAAAAGCACAGGTCCCTGTGTGTGTGTGTCTGTATAAATACACATGGTTAACATATGGCTATACAATTAAGATATGAGTTAATGTATGACTAAAAAAATATGGGAAGTGGGATTAAGGGGATTTTCCTAGAGTACAAATTTCTGTTGTACTTGGTTGTTTCTTTTATAAGTATGTGCTATCTTATACTTAGGGGGAAAAACAAAAGAAAATATTTTCAGAAACCTAAGCATATTTAAGGGTGACCTGGTTTACTCAGTTTATATTCCCAAAATTAAGGGTAAAAATTAATCTGGAAAGAAAACTCAGTTATTGGAAAAAAGGTTATCACAATAATCTTTTGCCTCACTCTTTAAATTCAAAGTCACTGATAATAATAGGAGTGGGAGGGGAATCTAAGTGTATGCTTACTATTCACTAAATTCTCAAGGCAACCCACAAAATGAAACACCCAATACAGATAAAGAGACTTAGAGATTAAGGGAGTTCCCTAGAGCAGACACTGGTAAAGAGAGCTGCCATTCCATCTGGGCTCTAGGAACTGGAAGACAGAGGGAATGAATGCCCAAGTTCTGCTCTTATCTCTCTGGCTGTTCCCTCTGGTCACTGGGAGTGGGGTGGGTGGGAGCAACTGATTAGGACTTTCTCCATGGAGGAATTTTTTCCTCACTCCATTCCTTCATGGTCTTGTCCCCTGCCAGTTCTCTATACCCTCTGTCAGAGGACACCAGCTGTAGCAGAGGGCAGGCACAGCTCATGGGCATACCAAGCCTAGACTCTTGCCTCACTGTAAAAAGTTCTAGGAAAAACAGCCAGAAGTATAGGTGTTTCCCCTTTTAGAACTCCATTATTACATCACTGCTCAACCACACCCCAGGCTTGCAAGATTATGTGATACAGGAGGAGGAATCTGATTTTTACTATGGAGCCTGCCATCTATAAAATGGGAATACATTTGGGGAGAATCAAAAGAGAGCACCAGAAAGTGTTTTGTAAATTATACAGTGTTAGGGCCTCACTGGTGGTGCAATGGGTTAAGCACTGCACTATGAAGCAAACCACAGCCACTGAAGCATGAGTTTGATCCCCGCCACCAGCCAGGGAGGTGAACCCACATGGCTCAGCAGACCTCTGCTATTGCCCTCAGCAGGGTGTTCCAGTGGATCTGTTCCCCACTCTGTTTTTGGTGAATCCTCTCACCCCCCACACCTCTGGCCTGGTACCCCAGTTCTTGTATGCATACATAAATATGTCTCTTAAAATAAATAAATTATAAAGTGTTAAACAAAATATCACCCTAAAGACTGACATCCTTACCTCCCATGCAGTGAAGTATCCCTTTCCTTCACAACAGCTCACATCAATTAAGAGTTCAGGCTGACAATTTTTTTGTCTTTATTTAGATATATTTGTCATCAATTGTAGTCCCCATGAATTTCCCACCACCATTGCACCAGCGCACCATCACCTCAGTCCCTGATGCTCTTTATGCCCTCATCCCATTCCTTCCCCGCCCCAACCCCACAGAATGACAATTTTAAAGACAGTATTTTAACACTCCATGGGAAATGTCTCCTCAGTGTTATTGTAATAGAGTAATTTTTAAGAAAAAAAAAATTTAGGGTTTGTCCTAATTTAAGTAGGGTGGAGTTGAGTAGGTATAAGAAGTTAGAAAGAGGAAAAAAAAGAAGGAAGGAAAAAAGAAAGTAGATGGAAAGTAGTAAGGAAATTTGGAGGAGGCATATAGAGAAAAGCTGCACTTGCTTTTTTAAGTAAAAAAACCTGTGGGGAGCTTAACAATAACAGCTTTTGTCTTCATTTTAATTGTTATTTTCCTCCCAAATTTGTCCCAAATTTCTTTTTTTTTTTTAAAGATTTATTTATTTACACATACAAACACTGGGGTACAGGCCAGAAGTGTGGGGAGGTGAGAGAATCCACCAGACAGAGCAGGGGGCAGAACAGGCAGATCAACTGAAACCCACTGCTGATGGGAGCAGCGGGCCAGGCAGGACAGGTCTGCCTGCACCATGTGGGTCACCTCCCCAGCTGGGGTCAGGGATCGAACTCATGCTGCAGTGGCTGCGGTTTGCTTCACAGTGCGCTGCTTAACCCACTGTGCCACCAGGGAGGGCCCTGTCTGACTTTCTGACCCTTTTCTATAAGTCTCCACCAAAAAGTACTTTGAAGTTGTGGCAGACTTTCAGGTCTTGCCTTGGCCCAATCTTATTTAGCTAGACTTTTGCCCTCGAGGGGATGGGTAACTTAAATGCTTAATTTAATAACTATATTCTTTGTCTTTTCTGTATTATTTATTAATTGTATTAAAATTCCTTTCCATTAAAAATCTTAATGCAGCAAATAGTAAAACCCATTTTAAAAAGGCAAGTTTAAAAATTCTAAAATACCCCTCTCCCTGCCCTGTAACATTATGTCTATTATCTGGTTATAGATTGAATGAAGAACAAATAGAAAAGCTCAGCAGACCTTCTTGCCTTTAATCTACCCCAAAGCTACCACTTTTCAATTCTGTCTTAGGAATTCAATTCTATGTAAGAGGTGCAATTCTCAGTTTTAGAACCAACCTTGTATTAATCTTGGAATTGGGGAGGTCAAAAATAGTAAAAACATTCAAATTTCTACTTGATGACCTTGCTAACTTCCAAAAAAAGACTAGAGGAAGATGTCATTGTTTCTGGCTAATACGATTTCTTATTATGTGCCAGACTGTTCTACATCAATTAGCTTCTTTATCCACATAGTAACACCTACTTGGTAGGAATTTTAATTTTTTCCATCGGACAGATGAGGAATTAGAAGCACTGAGAAGCTCAATGGTTTGTCTAAGTGGCTGCCTCATGGTTTAGCCTCAGCAAAGTAACTGGAGATTCTAGCCATCTGGTCTACCTCTCCAGTCAAATCATTCACATCATTGTGTTGCAAACCCTAATCATCCTTGAACTGCTTCAGTTTGGGATAAACCTTGGACTTAACCTGCATTGCCCCTCCCTATTACTCCATTCTTTTCCCATTTACATTTTCTTTTCTCTCTACTCATTGACCTCTCCTTCCATGGACAAGGTTTTATTCTGTGATGAATCCAAAAAAAAAAAAAAATCCTGCAAAAATCTATTCCTATGATTATGATTCGAGTTGCTTTGGCAGGAAATACCAAAGCTTTCTCCATAACAAGTCATTCTTGCAAAGTTGTTTGTTATCTAAAAGCCAGAATTTCTAACACATTGCCTGGGGTTCTCGTTCCTCTGTTCTCTCAAGACACCTCCCCCACCAACCACTTCATTCCTTCCCTGTGGCTCCAGCCTACAGGAAAGATCTTCCTACAGTGACCTTTGCCCACAGAGAGGTGGATCTGGGAATTTGCAGACCTCCATTCAAGAGTTATCCACCTCTTTTCCTCAGGACTCCATTTCAGAGGAGGAGAATATATTTTGTATTTTGTTCTTCAGGTCATTTTTACCACATCCAAAATTAACCAGTGGTCTTAGTGAAAGGTGTAGAATATCCAAAACATGCTTTAACACTGCACTGAAATAAGAGGATCCAAATGGCCTAAGTGACTTTTTGATTTATAGATGCAGTACACCTCTCATGTTTCAGTCATGAAACAAGTCATTACAAGAAAGATATGAAATAGCCTCAGAAATAGTATAATAAACATAAATCTAATGCAGTAAACATTATCTGAAAAGGTTTTGACTGATATGTCAAAACCACTTTTTTTAACTGAATCTATACTAATTTGTCAAATACAATATGACATAAGTATAGACTATTTTAAATAGGTATGCTGATATTCGGTATAGCATTAATGTACACAGAGAGGCAGGAGAGATGGGAGAGTAGAAAAAATAAATGGAAATAAATCATGTCTATTTTTTAAATTTTCTAAAAGCAGTGCGTAAGCTGAATGCTACAGATACAATGTCAAAAATAGACACTAAAATGATATTTCATATTTTCTTCCAGTAGTTATGACAATATTCTGTCCTAAATAATAGGAAGAAATAGAATAAAATTAACATTCAGACATTTCAAATGATACTTAGAAGGCTTTAATAGGAAAAGTTATTACACAAATAGTACTTAATAAAAACAAGAAAGTTTTATAAAGCATATGACCTCATCAATGTTTTTTAAAAGGTAGGAAAGGCAGACATAATGGTTGTAAAATCCATCTCTAAGATTGAATGAGAATGGTTAAGGAGAATTATGAAAGGTACTTCTATTCCCAAATAGGGAAATGTTCATGTATTTCTAAGCTACAACAATAAGTTCAATGGGAAACAGGACAAGAAAAAATTATTATCTGGTATACAGGACAAAAACTGATACAAGGGTCTGTTTCTGGACTAATATTTTAGAATTTTTTTAGTGTTTCAAAAGTGTCATACAAAAACAAAAAGGATAAGGTAGGTGGAACTAATTTAGAAAATTACACAAATTTAGACCTTCACATCACATCATAAGTTCCAAATATAATACATATAATTGTATAAATCTCACTGGTAAAGCTGAGGGTAGGGAGAGATACATATATTTCATGTAGTAATAATGCAAAATATAATTATACTATAATATTTTATAAAATATAATTTTATTACAATTAAATGACTACTTACTAATTTCCAAAAAAATTCCATATGCAGTTTGGTGTTAAAATTTAGAAATCATTAGATCAAATTTAGGAAACTAAGCTGATTTGGGGGTAAGTGGACATTCTAAGAGAAAAATCCATTTTAAGAGACAAAGATTTGGGGCCTCCCTGGTGGCGCAGTGGGTTAAGCAACGCGCTGTGAAGCAGACCACAACCACTGCAGCACGAGTTCGATCCCTGCTGCCGGCCAGGGGGGGTACCCACATGTGCGGCAGACCTCTCCTGCTGTGCCAGCTGCTCCCCTCAGCAGTGTACTTCCATTGATCTGCCTGTTCTGCTCCCCGCTCTCTGTGGTGAATCCTCTCACCCCCCCACACCTCTGGCCTGTACCCCAGTGCTTGTATGCATAAATAAATAAAATCTTTAAAAAAAAAAAAAGAGAGACAAAGATTTGACAACATTTAAAATGTTTCCATACAGTGTTTGGGGGAAAAGTAGTCCTAAATGGATTACACAGATGGGTGTGTGGACTCCAACCCCCACTCCAGACCACCAGTGTTCCAGAACCACAAATATGATAATATAATTATCAAAGAGTGGATCACTGGGACCTGAGGGTGGAGTTAAGCAGCCAGGCTGGCTATAAAACCAGAGAGGTGAGCCTTGGGCTCTCCTCTCTTCCTTTAGAGCCATCTCACTTAACTCAGAGCCAGCTCTCAAAGCGCCATTGCTTAAAAAATCTGGTAAAATATTTACAAATTTATATCCCTCTCTTTCCCTTAATATTATTACTATTTTATTCCCCTTCTTTCGTAAAATAAAACCCGTTAATAACTTTTATCACGTGTACCTAAAGTTAAAACTTACTATAAAAGTCTTCTAAGCACGCAGGTGAGGACCCAGTAAAAAAACCCATTTTATATTAAAATTACTCTGTAACAACAGTAAAAAAAAAATCATAATATATCCCATTCCATAAATTATAGTCACCATACAATAAATATGGCAAGCAACCAACAGGGGGAAATATTTGCAATACATAGCAGCAACAAGGCTAATATTCTACACCTACATTCCACTGTTAGAACCAATGAGATATAAACATTCAAATAGAAAATGCACAAAGCATATCAACGCAATCAATGAAAAATTAAAAAATCAATATTTCAAAATATCAACCCCATTAACAATAGAAATGTTAGTTTAAAATTAAATACTATTATTTCCTAATCAGAGGAAAAATGATAAAATCCAATATTGGAAGAGACAGTAAAAAGTACCCTGCTAGCTAATATGCAAATTGGTGTGCTCTACTGAAAAGTCAGTTTAGTAAAATGTATCAAGTCTTATTCAACCCCTCTGATCCAGTAATTCTACTTCTAAGCTATTTATCTAAAAATAATCAACAGTTCGCACAAAAACAACTGAAAACTAAGCACCCAAACAATGAAACTGGTTGAAGAAACAGAACAATGAAATCATTCCAGAAATTTAAGTTCTCAAAGAATTTTTAATGACATGTGAAAAAGATCACAAATAGGGCCTCCCTGGTGGCGCAGTGGGTTAAGCAACGCACTATGAAGCAAACCGCAACCACTGCAGCACGAGTTCGATCCCTGCTGCCGGCCAGAGA
>JAGFMF010011399.1:1520075-1541507 GCA_019455555.1 Galemys pyrenaicus
GCTCTGTCTCTGGTGAATCCTCTCACCCCCCCACACCTCTGGCCTGTACCCCAGTGCTTGTATGCATAAATAAATAAATCTTTAAAAAAAAAAAAAGAAAAAAGAAAAAGATCACAAATAGAGTAAACGAAGACAACAGATAATGTCTACAGCATGATCATAATTTTACAGCGTACACACAAATATGTAGAAATAAGTTTGGTAGTGTTCTCAGGTGAAATTAAAGGTCAATTCAATTTTATTTTCCTTTTATTTCCTTCATTATAGTTTTCTAAATGATCCATTTCTATAAATATATGTATTAACTTCCTAATCAGGAACTGTAACTTTAAAAATACCTGAAGTAAATACACCAAAATAACAAAAATGGTAAGTGCTTGGGGCAAACTTTTCCCCTCTTCTTAACTTATCTATATTGGGCAAAGGGTAAAACTTTTTTTTAAAGACCTAGTTTGTTGATGGCCAAACATGTTCCAAAGTTGATAAATTAACAGGGAGAAGGGGGCAGGGAAAGTAGGGGGCAGGGAAAGTAGGGCAGGAAGACATGGGCTTTCCAGATGGGGGTGGGTGCAGTCCTAGCCCAGATACAGGTCTGCAGACCACTCACTGCTCATGAACAGGATGAGCCAGGAATAACCCTGGAAACATCAACACTGGAAACATTGTCCTGTTTCTTCTTGCTACACTGAGGCCCAGAAAGAAAGCAACCACTCAAAGGTACACAGGGTAGTAGCATTTGACCTTCCATGAAAGAGAAAGGAAAATGGCTAAAGCCTTTCCACAAGTCGCCAGAGTGCTCTGCTTGGAAGCATGCTCCCATCACTAACGCCCACCAGCACTGGCTGATCAGCATTGCCTGCCCAGGTCAGGTGCCCTACAGATGACTGAGCCTGGCTTGAGAATCAGCCAGGACCCAAAGCGACCCACAGAGTTCAGCATGGCCTTCCATGGGGCCCCCCACATCAACAAATATGGGAAGCAGTTTCCATCCAGAGGCCTAAGTGTGTGCCCCGTTCCGGGAGCTGGCAAGCTCAGCAGTCAGAGGAGAGCTTGATGATCAGATGGGATTTATACCCTCACTGACTCCCCAAATTAAAGAGGCAGCCTGCACCAAACAAACCATGACCACAGGTTGCTCCCCACTGATCTAGTACAAGCCTCCAGAAAGCACTGTGCTCCCCCTCTGGTCTCCTTCAGATTAGAGGGGCACTTAATCCACTTGATTGGGGAGGTGTCTACAAGGCGATCAGGAAGGAAGTGCAATAAACACAGAATCACAGACCAGACCACAGAAACAACATCCCTGGGGACACTGATGCACATGGCTTGATAAACGGAATCAGCACTTGAACAGCCATTATCATACCAGGCACCTCACACACCTGCATTCTTTCTTTCCAACATTACAAAATTACACTTTTCATTTTACAATTACAGTAAAACACTGAGGCTTACAGAAAAAGAAAAGGCAGCTCAAAGTCACAGAGCTAGGAAGTGAGAGAGTAGAGATTCAAACTCCAAAGCCCATGCCACTCCTCTAGGACAAGGTCCCATCGTCACAAAGGACTGTCTGGCACGTATGGAATCCAGCCCTTGTGCTGTGTTAGAAAGACAGGACCGGTCCTCCCACTACTACCTGCTGCAGATCCAAAAAGGACGACAGACCTAGCATACCAGAAGTGCTCCACCTGTGTCCAGGAAGGACACGAATCATGGCCACAGTAAGTGGTAACTACAACTGTGGCTACCAGTCACTGAACATCTGCTCCTTGAAGCTCCTATAGGAACATTCCTGATACTCATGTATGGCCCTAGTAACAACACAGTGACAGGTCCATTTTTCAGATAAAAAATGAAGTTCAGCGAAGTTTCCCAACTAAGATACAGATTTGACACCACAGCCTCCTACCCAAACCCCATTACCTCTATGACAAGGTAATGAGGCCCTAATAGGTTCAGGTCAAATCCCAGCTCCCTCTGGCAGCCCGCAGGCTCCCCCGCCCCATATTCCAGCCACTACCTTGGTTGAGGTAGGTCAGCGTCTCTTCGTGCAGTTTCACGGCTGGGGAAGTGGCAGCACACAGCACGTACTGCAAGGGCGGCAGGCGGGCCTCGTTCTCAGGAGACAGCTGGGGCTCCTCCTGCTTGAAGATGGGCAGAGCGAGCACATCACTGCAACACACAGGAGGAATCAGTTAGGAGCAGCGCCCTAAGGAGCAGGATCATAAAGACAGTTGAATGGGAGATGGGGGTACAGATTTATGCTGTCCAGCCTACACAGCAAAGGGCAAGGGCAATCTGCAGGTCAGCTTCTGATACTCATTTCACACTGGCAGAAGCTTCCAAACAGATGAACCAATCCTCACTGGCGCTATTTTCACTCAAATGCCCTCAAGAGATTTAGAATAAAACCATCAAGGAGACTGAAATGCAAAGTTACCTAACATTGACAATTACAGAACTTTTCTCTGATAAAAGGATCACACTAGCAGCAATGGCATGACCTAAGTCATATTGTTACAGGGTAACCTTAATATAAAATGGGTTTTTTATACTGGGTTTTCCACCCGCGCTTAGAAGACTTAAAAGTTTTAATTTTAGGTACACGTGGCAAAAGTTATTAGTATGTTTTATTTTATGAAAGAAAGGGGAATAAAATAGTAATAATACTAAAGGAAAAAGAAAGGGATATAAATTTATAAATATTTTATTAGATTTAAGTAATGGCGCGTTGAGAGCTGGCTCCGAGTTGAATGAGATGGTTTTGAAGGAAGGGGTTTGGCTTTTTAGTAAGAAGAGCGTGTTTAAGGCTTATCTTGGTTTTATAGCCAGCTTGGTTGCTTAACTTTACTCTCAGGTTTTAGTAATTTACTTTTTGATAATTATTTTATTGGATTTGTGGTTTTGGAACATTGCTGGTTTGGAGTGGGGGTTGGAGTTTACATACTCATAATCCATTTAGGACTATTTTTCTCCCTAACAATTCAGTTTTCATACAGGAGAGATTGTGCATTATAGTCTTATTTTTAGAGTACAAATATGAACTGAAAAATGAATTTTTAGGTAGACTTCTATTGGCTGCTTCTCAGATCAGTCCAGCCTGCCCTCAGGGTTCTTCTGCATACTACACAAATGTAGAAACTGCCACATTCACCTGCTTGAAACATCCTCCTGCCCCTTCTCAAAAGAAAAAAGTTGACTCATAGCCCCTATTTTAAGAGTTGTTTTTTTAAGAGTCATACAAATAGGTCCCAAATGCAAAACCTTGGAAGGAAACTGGTTTTAAATCTTATCCAAATGGAAAACACCGAGATGCTTAAAGATTCTTTTCTCCCACCTCTAAACAAAATTGCCTGCATTATAAAAAAGAAAAAAAAAATTCAGATTATGACTAGAGAACTTATTTCTAGCATTTTAAAAAATATCCTAGCAAGGGGAAAAAAATCCTGGAGAACGTAAATGACCTGAAAGTTGTTTAAGATCTCTAAATTATGAGCAGCAAGGAAACAGGTGCCAAAAAGGTGCCAGAGTTCTTATCTTGATAACCCTCCTCCCTCCATGTGTCCTAGGTTATGAATCAGATTCACTGACCCTACTTCACTGAATAAACAGCAGTCACTGGTACAATCTGTTCCTTACACAACACAATAAATGAGTGTCTCTAAAACACAAACCCAGCACACACCCCAACAAAGTCTAACCAATTCTCAGAAGGAAAGTGACGGGTGGAGAACACCTTGAAAACCACCATGTAGGGGCACCCCCATCACTGCTGGAAGAGGGCAGAGCTGTTTTGCTCCCCACCCCAACAGGCATACATCCTGGCTTCCTTTTACCAAACTGGGGCATTCCTAACCCAAGTGGTTATCGAGGAATATGGGAGAAGCAGATAGGTCTGCTCACCTAGGGATTACATAATTCCATGTCTGCCCAGACCATGTTAAGTTAATAATCCATGCGCGACTGCTTTTAAATAAAAAAAAAGAAAAGAAAAAAAGGTGGTGGGGGGGAGCCATCACTCAACAGTAGTTTGTTTCAAGCCTGCCGTCCTTATTTGCCAAGGAATAAAAGTCACAAGAACATCAAACAGAAGGGAAGATGGGAGTAAAAGTCACTACCCTGGTAAGGTCAGACAACTTGCATAAGTTCAGCAAAGGGAGGAGACAACCAAAAATAAAATACAAAAACCAAAGAAAGGGACAAGACCCTTACTCTAGAGCTAACTTGAGGTGTAATCCACTCCCAACCTTGGCCTTCACTGAGGTCAGCCTCTTCAAGGTTGAAAATCACAGCTTCTAAGGAATTTTTTGTTTGGTTGGTTGGTTTTTTTGCTAAAAAAAGCACATGAACCTCTACTCCTGAAACGTACACAGGAATGTAAACCTTTGTTACTTCTATTTAGAGGAAAAAAAAAAATGGGGCAGGGGCCTTGGACCACAGTATCCATTGTCTCAAAATAACCCCAGAAACTAGCATGATTTTATGATACCTTTCACCCCAAGTCACACCCTTCCCTCCCTTACTGCAATACCAATATCCTAAAAGGTATCTGATATATTCCACAGACAGATTGTCTTCTCAGTAACAGGGACACCGCCCATATAGGGGGAGAATTATTCTTTAATTGAATGACATTTTAGGTTTCCAGGAAGTTTTAAATCATTCACTCTCCACTCAGGGTCACCTTCAAACTCACTTTTAAGATAGGCAACAAGTTTAATGGCCACAAACTGCAATCTAGACAAACAACTGAAACTGCCCATCTCACAGTACAATAAAAAAGGTATTGTAGCATTTTGTGTAAATGAATGGATACAATCTTCTGCAGGGGATTAACATCTGCCCACTGAGCTTCCAACATCCCCGGGGCAGCTTCCCTCCCTTGACATCACCATGGCCTGCGGGGAGGCTATCAGTCCTTAATTATACCATCTCCTACTACTCTGGCCCAAGAATAAAAAACAGCAGGCACATCTGTTAAACCTAATCATTCCTTTGCCTTCCGGAAGGGGGATGTCTTTAGGGAGGACTATTGGACAAATAATCGTCTATCAGAGTCAGGATTAAACAAATACCTTGTACTGTTAAATCTCAGTGGGAACTTCTTGCCTCCCCTCCCAAAAAAGCACTCAGAGCGACTCTCACTTTGGGGCTGTCACTGCCAGTTGCTCCCCTGGGCTCACAATTCACTTTCTCTAAGCCCGTACCAAATGCCCTTTGGGTTAAATTAGACACATTTCATAAACGGTGACTAGGATGAAAATAAAGACAGGCTAAAGCTGGTTCAGGCGAGTTCAGAAAGTGAAACGTCTGCCCATTAGTACCCGGCTAGCTGCAGAACTGGGAAAATAATCCTCCAGGAACTGAAGCAAATGGGGGTCCTCCTTGCTTTCTTAAAGGAGACGGGAGGGAACTTTGCAAAAGAGTCAAAACTTACTTTTCCCTTTGAAGAGCACTAGTCAAATCCCTGCAGAAGAAGAAAGATGTCCATCAAGGGCAATAAATGTGCGGTCTCAGGCTAAGGCACAGACGACCACCGGGAAGGAGGGGCCACCTGCCCCTCCCGAGCCTCCGCCCGCCACCCACCCGCTGGCCCGCCCGCCAGGCTGGAGCGCAGGTGTGCGCTCGCCACTCGCTCGCCCTCGGCTGGACCAAGGACACTGGAGAGGGCGCGAGGCTCGGAGAGGGATCCGGGCGGAGAGGGGCAAAGAGCAGGACCAGACTTCCCCGGGACAGGCACTAGCCTGATGATAGGAAGTTTCCTCTCCCCCGACGCTAGTGCGGAGAGGAGAGGCCTGGGTGGTGAGAAACCAGGGAGGGAGCGGTCGGCAGGTGTGAGCCTGCGACCATCGTGGGTCGCTTGGGGAAGAGTCCTTGTGGGTACCAGCTTTGCGAGCCGGACTCCCGGGCAGGCCCCCAACTCCGCGCGCGTCGGGCTCCTCCGTGGTGCATCAGTCCCCAGCGGTATTCAGGGCGGGACTCGAGCTCAGACCCCGCACGTCAGACAGCCAGGCGACTAAGGAGCTCGGGCCCCTGGGCCCTGCAGCTCCCCGCCCCGCCCCGGGCGGCAGACTAGCGCCTCACCCTCCGACCCCGGCTCGGGCTGCGCCTGTCGGGCCGGGGCGGCGCGGCCTTACCGCAGGTAGCTGCCGGAGTTGTGCTGATTGTAGTGCTCCGGCTGCGTGTGCCAGAACAGCATGGCTGGAGCTCCGAGCCCGCCCCGACCGAGGTGCGGCAGCCAACGAGACGCCGCCCGCACCGACCCTCGGCCACCACCTGAAAGTCGCGCTCCGAACTCCCGGTGCGCCCCGCCCGGCGCTTTTATGGACGGCCCGGAGGGCGGGGCCTCGGCCGGGCCCGCCCCACCGGCCGCGCGCGGGGAGGCGCTCCCGGGCCACGGCCGCACCTGGCGGACCCGCACCGGCGCGCCTTTCCCAGGAGCTAGCGCGCCTCTGGGGCGGCCGAGAGCGGCGGAGGCCCCGCCCTTTCGCCCGCCCCTCGAGGGTGGGGCTCAGGTGACCCTGCAGCCGTCACACCGCCTCGCGCACCTCCTTTCCACACTGCACCCTGGGCGGGTCCCGGGGCTGGGAAGCGGCAACCCTGAGCTGAGCTGTCAGGGACCCTGGGTAGACGCCCTGCCCGCTTACCTTGCTCTGGTTTTCTCATGGCACTTTTCACTACCTGAAATTTGTGGGGTTTTTTTCCCCAGCTGGAATCATGTTTAATGTTTAAATGCAAAAAGTGAGCTCTGGGCTTTTTTCTTTAGACACACACCGGTCTAATAGCCAAATGTGCAGAGGAAGTGAGCTCCCGCTGGGTCCTCCTCAGTCCTCATCTTGTGTATGAAGCTGCTGCTGCTTCTCCCTCCTTCCAACATAGGGGGAAATTATTATGTTTCCTATTGTGTGCCTGTCCCTCCCCAACTTCATCCTTAAAAACAAAACAGTCGTGAATGGTCAGGGCTCCATCCTTTCCTCTGTGGCATCCATTCCTGCCCCACCACGGGACAGTAGACAGTGAGAAAACCTTCCCGTAAGGATTAGAAAAAGAGGCGGGGTGTTCAGCACCTGAATCATCGAATCATCGTGGGCGTTGTGTCCGCGGGAGCACAGAATAAGCCAGCATAGCGTGAAGGGCATAGTTGTTGTAAATTGGGAGGCTTTACCTGAGACAGTATGAGAAGAATTAGCGTGCCCAATGTAAAAATAAATAAATAAATAATCCAAATAATCAGCAGTTCAAACGCTACTGACTTTTCAAACTTCTCCACCAAGACAAGTCAAATAGGCAGTAACAAACTAGATCTTTCCAGGAAGTGAAGTTAGAGGCGGGGGCATTCCTCCTGATGGCTTTGAGTTAGGACCTGGAAACAGCTGTGGCTGCTCCCGCTGCTCGTGTTGCTCCACTTGCAATTTCTCCCACCTCTAAGACAGCAAGAAGAGCCAAGATCGGAAGGAAGGGTCCCAATTCACAAGCCCTGGAAAATTCGTGCATGTTTTCAGTCACAAAGAAGGAGATAATAAAGATGGCTCCAGCCACTAACGGCCCTTCCCTACAAACATCTCCATCAGGGTTTCTCACGAATGTCATCCAGCTCCTCATTGTGTTGTTCTTCTGCCTTTTTCCTCAGCCCTCTTGGGATCGCTCCCTAAATCAATTCACCTGGTGACAGTGATGTCCCATGACTGATGGCAATGGCAGCATCTGTGGAGAGCAGGGGGACACTGGAAGTCAGATTTTTCTATTTAATTGTACACCAGTTATTTTTCCCACTAGGATGTAAGCTCCAAGAGAGCAAGTTCTATCTGTACTCTCTAACCCACTGTGTTATCTCCACTGCCTAGAAGAGTGCCTGGAACATAGTAAGGACTCAATAAATATCTGTTGAATAAATATGAAACAAAGTAATGCATCAGGTAGATAATTAGAGAGGACTTCCTGGAGGAGGTGGCATTGAGTTGGGACCTAAGGAGGCAAGGAAAATATCTGTAGGTAAAGTGGTTCCAGGCAGGGCAATAGTAATTGCCAAGGCACTGAGGCATGTCTTTGGTATGACAAGGGGCTGCATGACCAAGGGGAGAACTTAGGAGATGAGGTGAGAGAAGTGGGTAGGGCAGATCATAGAAGGGCTGGCAGTCCCTGGCAAAGAGCTACATATGTGATTTTGGAAAGCTCAGTCTGAAAGTAGTATGGACAGTGGATCATGGGAGGAGGGAGTCAGTCAAGAGGGAGTGAAGGTCATAAAGTCGCGGCCCACATTTACGTCACATTCAGACCCCCCCCCCCACTTCATGGCACAGTGCCTAGCACTGAGGGCTAGGCTTTCTTTCTTTTTATTTTTTAGATCTTATTTTTATTTATGCATACAGAGCTGGGATATAGGCCAGAGGTGTGTGGGGGTGTAGGTGGTTGTCACCAGAGACAGCTGGAGCAGAATAGGCAGATCTACCGAAATGCACTGGGGTGAGCAGTGGGTGAGGCAGGAGAGGTCTGCTGCACCACGTGGGTCATCTCCCTGGCCAGGGGTCGGGGATCGGACTCATGTTGCAGTGGCTGCTGATAGCTTCATAGTGCTGAGACTTAACCCCTTGTACCACAAGGGAAGCCCGGGCTGGGCTTTCTGCCCTTAGTGGTATTTGAATGGAGTGAAGTCCCACAGTGCCCTGGCCTGAACCTCCCAGCTCTCTCGAGCATGGATGTGTACACCCTTCCATCAGTCTGCTCTCTCAACTTGCCTCCCTCCAGCCACAGGTCACAGCTGGCAAACCACTTTTTTTCCCAAGCAGCTCCCAGGGACTACCAGGGCCCATTGTTTTTCTGTCCTGTGAGGAAAATGAAAATGTGTCCCTCAGAGTCCCCCCTCAAAAAAGAACTTATTACACTAGCTGCAAAGAATGCTCTGAGCAGAGACCCTTCTAGGCCTCTAGAAAGACTCCCCCATAAGGTCAAGGGAGGGGAAGTTAGGTCAGTCTGTGAAGTGAAGGATAGATGGTCTCCAGCTGAGCATATGGCATCTGTGAGCAGCTGGAGGAAGGGCAGGGAACATGGGAAGTGGGGCTTACCTTGGCCCAGACCTGACTTACCTACCCCTGGCTCATCAGAGTGTATGACCTAGGTGGGGCTAATAGACTACAGATTCTTCTTCCATTAAAATATGGCATCTCTTTTCCTCCTCCCTGCTCCCATCTGAGCTAGCCCTGTGTCTTGCTTTGACCACAGAGTACAGTGGAAATGATGCTGTGGCTGGAGCTTTGGACCATCATGGGAAGAGTGTAATTCTGCCCCACCCCCTCAGTTGGAGAACAAGGCCCAGCCCTCTCTCTGGTCATATAGCAGAGACCATCTTAGATATACCAATGAGTCTGCTCCAGCAGACACCACATGGAACATAGATGAGCCTGTCCAAAATGCAGACTTGGGAGCAAAGAATAGTTGTTTTTAAGCCACTAAGTGGTAGAATGGTTTATTCACACCAACAGAGAACTGAGCCCTTTGAAATTCAGTTTGCCATTGGTAAAATAGGAGGACGAGGCATAGACTCAGGCTGTGATCAAGTTTAGGGTCTGGTGAATATAGCCTCTTGGGAATGACCACATCCCTTAGTACATTCCAGGAAATGCAGACCTTGCCTCTGTTCTACATTTTGGCCCTCCTGAGGGTGGGGCTCGGCAGTGCCCACAGAGAATGCATCTGAGTCAGGTCGTATGAGCAGGAACACCTATGCCCTGCCTATGCCTCAGCATAGATAGGTCCAGCCTGGACCCCAGAAATACAATACCCGGAGAAGTGATCTTGGAAGAGAATCTCATATAGAACTTTATAAGATTTCTTTATGGTAATAATTTTATTTCATAGGCATGATAGTACCTACTATAACATTCTTTTTTTTTAATAAATTTTTTAAAAGATTTATTTATTTATGCACACAAGCACTGGGGTACAGGCCAGAGGTGTGGGGGGTGAGAGGATTCACCACAGACAGAGCAGGGAGCAGAACAGGCAGATCAACAGAAGTACACTGCTGAGGGCAGCAGTGGGAGAGGCAGGAGAGGTCTGCTGCACCACATGTGGGTTCCCTTCCTGGCTGGTAGCAGGGATGGAACTCGTGCTGCAGTGGCTGCGGTTTGCTCCATAGTGCGTTGCTTAACCCACTGCACCACCAGGGAGGCCCCAATAGTACCTACTATAACATTCTTTATATATTTTATCAATCTGAAATATTTTGGGTTTTTTAAAGATTTATTTACTTATGCATACAAGAACTGGGGTATAAGCCAGAGGTGCATGGGGTGTGTATGTGTGAGGTGATACACCAGAGACAGAGTGGGGAACAGAGCAGGTAGACTGACTGAAATACACTGCTGAGGAGAGCAGCAGGCAAGACAGGAGAGGTCTGCTGCACCATGTGGGTCCCTTCCCTGGCCAGGATCGAACTCCTGCTGCAGTGGCTGCAGATGCTTCACAGTGCAGTGCTCAAACCCTTGTGCCACCAGGGAGGCTCCTCTGAAATACTTTGTTAATAGATTTCTTTTTAAGCATATATAAAGGCCAGAGACAAAAGGCACCAAACAACTAGTGTTGGCCAGGACATGGAAAAATGGGGCCGTGGTACACTGTGGGTGGGAATGTCAACTAGTCCAGCCCCTATGGAAAGCCATCGAAGTTTCTCAAAATATTAAACATAGATCTGCCATACGACCCAACAATTCTATTTCTCAGTATCTATCAAGAGGATGCAAAAGGGACTAGTTTGAAGAGATATATGCACTCTGTGTTCATTGCAGCACTGTTTACACAGTCAAGTTATGGAAACAACCTAAGTGTCCAGTGCCAGCAAATACATGAGCGAGATGTGGTGCGTATAAACAATGGAACATGACTCAGCTACAAAAAAGATGAAGTCCTGCTATTTGCAATGACATGGATGGACCTGGAGGCGATGATGCTAAGCAGAGTCAGAAAGAGAGAGACAAATAGTGGATGGTTTCACTCATGTAGAATATAAAGAAACAAAAAAAAAGGAACAGGCAAAACAAAACCGAAACAAAACTTAGAAATCTGACTATGAAGTTGAGGCTGTCAGGCAGGGCAAGGGAGTGGGGGGAGGGCAGGGGATATAGGAGAGTGGGGGGAGGGCACCAGTGGTCTACGCAGGGGGAAGATGGGTGCCTTGATGATGGGGTGGTGTGGTAACATACATCTGAAGGCTTCCTTTTTGCCAACACTTGTCTGGTGGCTTTTTCAATTGTTTTAGAGGGGGTTGCATCCTCTCCGGGCAAAGTATGTTATAACTTCTCCTATACCTTTTAATCATATATGGTGTTATAAGCCAATGTTCCCTCAAATAAAAAAATGATTTTTAAAAATTTCAGTAAAAATAATTGGAAAAGGCAGACGTTGGCGCCCCCAAGAATCCGCAGGTGGTAGGCAGCTGGCATCTGCCCAGGTACCATGACCCCACGCTGCGTAGTTTGTCCTCCTAATTTCAGGGGCCTACACATGAGAGGGACGTTTTATTTCGGGGAGGTAGAAGGAGGCTGGAGGTCCTCAACAGAGATGGACCCTGACAGTCCACTGGTGTATCTGAACTGGGATCCCAGAAAAGGAATGCAACAGACATTTCAACTGTTATTTTTGGAATAACTGCTCTGGGCTGGACACTTTCCACAGGAACCCTGAGAGAGGGGGCCACTCTGCAGATGGGGAAGCTGAGGCTTCAAGAATTTCAACTTGCTGAAATTTGCAAGTTCCCAAGAGGGAAGAAAGAGGGCAAAGAGCTGGGAGGTGGTGGAGGCAGCAGCGCCTGGCATGCTACCTTCCCCAGAGGGCCACCCTCCTGCTCCTTGGCAGTTTCTCCTTGGGGCAGAAGGCCGCTTCAGAGCACATGGACAGGGCTTTCCTCCTAGGCAGAGCCTCTCCAGGGGACCCTGTTATGCCAACAAGCCTGGCAGACAGTGAGTTGCCAAAACATAGAGCATGCGGCATTCTCAGGCTGGAGGCTGGGCCAGCCCTCCCTGCTGTGCAAACTACCAGGCAGAGTGGGATGGGCCTGCGCTGGCAGGGCCTGCTCTGGGCGCAAGCTAAGGGAGTCCTCCTAGACTGGACCCTCTTTACAGCACCTCGGACCCTGACTCCATGGAAGGACAGGGCCCCGGGGAGGGGACAGGAAGGAAGCATCCATCAGCTGAGCACAGGCTCTTCATTGGTATTGATGTAATTAATGCATTCAACTCCCATTACCCCCAGCCCCCCACCCTCACCCCTCGCACATGTCAGTGTAATTCTCCCAGGAGGGAAAACCGAGGTTCTGAATGCTGCAGTGACTCACCCAGGGCAAGGTGGCCAAGAGTCAAGATCTGAACCCAGGTGCTAGGGGCCCAACCTCATGCTCAGTCCCCTCTTCTGGCTCAGTCCCTCAATCCCCAGGCTGTCAGGGCAAGCTGCGCGCCCAAAAACTGGGAGAGATAGGGGTCTCTGCCCTCTCCATAGGCAACCTGCGGCTGGACATGTACCACCCCTTATAGTCCAGGTGGTAAAGCTCCCCACTCATTATCCCCTGGGCCTTCCTCACTTCAGAGGATGTAGACGGCCGCACACTCACTTCACTGATGGGAAAACCAGGGGTCTGGGATTCAACTACTTGTGAACTCACACAGCTGGAGCATTTGGAACCAGGATGAGTGGGCCTGGAAGGAGAGCACCCTGGGGAGACCAGACAGGGCCATCTCCCCAGGAAGGCAGGAGTCAGACAAAGATGCAGTGCCTTGGTACCTGCGAGCACGAAGCAGGACTGCAACACGACCAACTCTTCTTGCCTGCTCTCTTTCGAGAGGTGGTCCCCACCGGCTCCTGACTTTGCACTCAGGATTGGTCCTGCCTAAGGGTGCTCTCCTTCCTGCTCATTCATCCCAATTCTGGAAAGCGGATGAGCCAAACGTTGCATCTACCACTGCACCTTCCTAAAACTGACCAAGTCTTCCTTTAGAATATAAACGCATAAAAAGAAATGGAACCAGAAGAGACCACACCTCAGATGCTTGGAATCTGGGAAGCAGATGGAAGAGGGATAAAAGGGTTTGCAGAGAGGGAGGGAGGGAGGGAAAAAAACCTAGGGAGGGAAAAAAACACTAGAGCAACCTGATTGTCATGTCAGATTCCTCTTGAGGATGGACTCAGCAGTTGTGTTCCCCTAGGGAGAGGGTGATAAGAAGGACTGTTTGAAATTTATTAAGAAGAGATAACGTTTTATAACGTCCCTCTCTCCACGCAGAACGTATCTCTGAACTGAGAGCAGGTTCATCAGTTCCAAGAAGCAGAGGCTGAGATGGAACTAAACCTCTAAGGATTTTATTAGGGGAATGCTATCAATATTTTATATATAAATCTAGATCCCTTTTTAATTCAAGATTTGTCTGTGTTGCAGGTTCTGTATCTGTACTTTCTACTGGGGCATCAGAAGCCAATAGATGCAGCATTTGGTGATGTACATTTCTGAGCAAAGTGTCTCACTGTTGGCTCCAGAATCTTCCCTCCAGTAACTGATACTCTATCAGTGATGGTGAGGCTTTCCCAATTTTAAAAGGAAGTTTCACGTACGTGCTGGCAATTTCAACTCCATTACAAAACTGCCAAATGGCCAAGAGCCATCATAGCTGCCAGAAGCATCCTGATTTCAAATATTTGAAATGTGGGGACAAAATGTGTATGTTAGATTCAGTGAAATATACCAGTTCATCATAACTGCAAATCCCAGCATCTTAAGGTTAAAATTTTTGAACTCTGTTTCCCAGTCTCCCTTGCAGATCTGTGATCTAGTTTCCCTCCGATAAGTTGCACCCATTGAAGGCTCTGCTTTGGAAGGATGTGAAAACTGGATAAGCAGAGGTCATCCATTTTGCTGGCATAGATGCAACAGAAAATGTGTTTCTGAGGTTTGTGGGGTTTCTGAGGTTAATCAGACCAATTAAGCAGGACTGTTTCTGGGAGCATCGTCTAGACTTGCTTTATCCCTTCTAGCAGTTCTGTAGGTGACACATTCCTTTCTGGCCCAACTCGTTAGAATATATTTTGTCTCTCTCTTTTTTTAAAAAAAAGATTTATTTATTTATGTATACAAGAGCTGGGGTACAGGCCAGAGTCCAGGGAGGTGAGAGGATTCACCAGAGACAGAGTGGGGAGCAGAACAGGCACACTGTTCTGCCAATAAGACAGATAGAAAGTTTTAACAATATAAACTGAGTAGACCTAAAAGACATCTATTAAACACTCCACCCAAAAACAGCAAAAAACACATTATTTCAAGTACAACATGGAACATTCTCCAGGATAGACCACATACTAAATTAAAAAATGAGCCTCAGTAAATTTTAAAAGATTGGAGTCATAAAAAGTATGTTCTCCCACCACAATGGAATTACAAATCAATAAAAGAAGAAAATTGTGAAGGTTGTAAAAATGTGGAAATTAAATAACATATGCCCAGATAGGTCAAACAGAAAATGAGTCAAAGATGTCACAAGGGAAATTAGAAAGTACTTTAAGATGAATGAAAATGAAAATACAACATATCAAAACTTATTGATGCAAAGTCAGCAAGATGGTTAACTAGGTGACTGCAGGATTTTGTATTCCACAGAAACATTAAATAAACAGCTAGAGGCTGTATCAAATAAATTTATAGGAACTCTGGAAACCAGTCAAGATTCAGAGCAAAGAAGTAAATGCCCAACTGAGAAAAAGGCACATTCACAGTAGAAAATTTCATGGTATTTTCACTTTCCGTTTTCACATTCACCCTCTGGTATGGTACACTTTGAAGGAAGCAGTGGCCTCTTTCTCAGATCCCTTCTACAAGCCAGAAAAAGCATAACCAACCCAAACTGCAGCATTCTAACCTGTATTGGGGCCTGAGGTATTGGTCTCTATGTCCTCTAAGTTGGAACTCAGGTGGTCAAAAGAGCTTGAGTCTCAGTTTAAAGAATACCACAGGAAATAACTGGCACAGCTTATGAAAACTACTGTGGGGCTACAAATCTGCAAGAACCCTAAGGTAAAAGATTACTGATTGCGGAATACAATAAAACATCTAAAACACTGCAGGGAAGTAGTGTGTGACTGAGGAAATTCAAGACATTTAAAAGCAGTTATGTATATGAACTAACTGGGAAAAAAGCATAAACATGTCAAAAAATTACAGAAGCTCAGAAAAGTCCTGAGACTATCTTATATTCCACTATTTTGGATTCCATTATTTAACACAGTTTTAGTAATTCAAGGAATGAATGTATTCACTACAAGAAATAAATTAAATTATAATTGAAACTCTCACATGCCATTTGGGATTCCTCATGACACTGAAAAAAAAAACAGATTAGATTAGTATGATTAGAAAAAAGCAAGACTAGTGTAATTGACCTTAATTTTCAGGAGGAGCTATGGCTACTGCTGCACACAGGGAATCTTCAGGGGCTATTCTTGGTATGACCATGTGAGATGGTAGAAATTAACAGAAAGGCAAAAAAATATCCAGTAAACAGGACCACTAAGAGCTCAGATTCTTCAGAAATTAAGTTCTGAGTCATGACTCCCTCGCCAGGTAAAGAATCTTTTGGAATGGGACTAAAAATAAGCCCCAAATATCTAGTGGTGTGTGCTTTGGGGGCAGATGTGTGGGGAGGCAGCACCACTGCTCTGTCCACTCCCCACACCCACTTTCCATCAAAACATTTTCCTCACCCAGAACTTTCACACCCCTGCATATGTTTCAAAATTCAGTTCAAGAAATACTCTGAGGAGCTTTTGGTCATTGCCTCCCTTCCTTTCCATACTCCCATAGTGGATGGAGCTCTCTTCTGGGCTCCCAAACCTTCTAGGCTCTTCTAGTCTCACTTTTCTGAGGCTGAATCATCATGCCACAAACATGCTCACATTTTTCTTCTCCCAGAGAACAGGAGCTTTGGCCTGTCCCTGGTACTTGGTGCCTACACACAGGCCAGAATAACACAGGGACTCAGGAGCCAAATGAGATGAATCCCAGGAGGCAGAGGTGGCAGTGAACATTGGCAGAGAATACGGTATGACAAAGGCACTTGGCAGCCCCAGAGGAGGCTATTGATGGCCCTGCCAGAGCCTCATCCTAGGAACTTCAACTGCCCACAAAACAGCAGACTAACCACATCGCTCTCTGATGATACCAGTCCCGCAGCCCACTCACAGAATAAACACAGATGCTAGGTCCAAAATGCAAAAGAAGAGCTGTGAGTTGGAATTGAAGGCCAGGAGCCTAATGGATACAGGTCCAAAAAGGGAACAAGTCAGGGAAGAAGCAAAGCATTTTTGTACTGGAAAGTATGTTCACAGTGGAATAATAACAGTACGATTACATTATTGAGTGCCTTGATCAGTCAGACATGCTCATGAACAATTCATATTTCCACTTTGCAAATGAAGAAACAGAAGCCCAGAGATGTTGAGCATTTACCTAAGGAGGCACAGCTACTCAATAAACTCACCAATGTTTAATGAGTTACATAGGTGTCTCTAGAGCCATGTACGTATCTCTTAGTCACCAAGCCATGTTATCACTGCATAAGAATCAGAAAATACTTAGTGGGAGAAAGCCACATTTTGTCCCTTACACTGATATTATAGGGTTTATAACACACCTATAGCCACATAGCAAATTGTCTAATACCAGGTTAAAATAGCAAACATTTAAAAAAAAAATCTAATGTACACAATTGGGTGGTTCTAACTCAGGATATCTCATGATATTATGGTTGAGTTGTTAATAGAATTGTGGTCATCTGACAGCCTGACTGGGGCTGAAGGAGCTGCTTCTAAGACAGTTCACTTGGGAGGCTGTTGATGGAGGCCTCTGCTCCTCAATATGTGGGCTTTTCCATAGGGCGATCTGTGTGTCCTGTCCTCTCAATGTGGCAGCTGTCCCCCTCCCTCCCCAGAGTGACTGTTCCAAAAGAAAGTCAGGAGAAACTTCCAGTGCTGTTTGTGACCTAGTCTTAGACATTCCACAAAGTCACTTTCACTACATTCTACTCATTATAAATGGATCACTAAGTCCAGTCTATGTCAAGGAAAGGGGAACTAGGTTCTATCTCATAAGTGGGAGGGATATTAAAAAGCTTGTGGACATGTTTTAAAACTTTTAGTGGTCAGACTGAGGGGTAGTCTGGGGCCCCCAAATCTGCATGCTCTAAAGGGGCCTGGCCATTTGTGGGCACAGAAAAAACATACTTTCAGTGTAAAAACAACCTTAATAGAATTAGTGTGGAGAGAGAGAGAGAATGAAATTTCCCAATAAAACACACATAGTTACCTATCCCCAGCTAAACAATGTGGCCAGTGAAGCCAGAAAGCTCACCACAAATCTAAGGTACCTCCTGGAGAGGAATTAATAGAGTGGAGCAAAAAGGCCAGGTAATTCTGAAAGTAAAATCAAAATACAAATCAAGATAAAGGCAACCACTGTCAGCTCCATATGACTCTCACCCACATGCCTTTTCCAGGTATGACTACGTGTCTCACCTCCATGTGTCTCCTCCAAGTCTCTTAAGTTCTTCATGGAAGTCCAAAGATGAGATGCCAGAGAGTCCTTCTCCACGCAGCTCTCTTCAGCCCACCTTCTGCATTACACAGCTTCACCTGACCCTCAGTTCTCCTCTTAGTTCCTAGTAGTTAGTCCAAGGTGGCAGCTTGTAAATGGGGGAAGGGAACCTCCCCTTACAAAACCACAAATTAAGGATGTGAACAAGTATTGTTTGATTTTATCATGAATGTTTAACACTGCTCTGACTCCATTTCCCTAGCGCCAATTGGCTATCTTACAATTTAATTCTGACATTTCCTGACTTAGCACAGGCTCCTCCTATTACCTATGAAGGGTAAAGTTCTCCCCAAGACTGCTCCCACTTCAGAGGTCAGCAGCAAGTCTCAGAGGCCACTTGCACTTCTGACTGAGGAGTTATAAGTTAGGGGGCATCAGCAACCCACTCAAATTAAATGATTCTCTGTAACAAACTCTGAAACTCACAAAAACACTGTATTAACAATACAGTTTTATTATAAAAGTTGCAACTCAGGAAGAACCAAATGGATAAGACACACAGGGCAAGGTCTGGGAGGGTCCCAGATGTGAACTTCAAGCCCTCTCCCCAGGGAGTCAATGCATGTGTTAAACAAGAAGTGGAAGCCTGGTTGAGCTAGAACAAAGAAAAGCTATTTATTTGGGGCTTAGGTTGGATTTAGGACTGCACAGACCCATAAAGTCCCTGGATCCTGTATTGAGCTGCTGGGGTTGGGGAAGGCGCATATACACAAAGGAAAGGCAGGCTAGTTGACACGCAGGTTCATTATGCAAATTAGGGTAGAAGTCAGTCAAGTTCCAATTGGTGCAAAATATGCAAATTGGGTCAAGAGTTAGTCAAGCAGTGATTGGTTGAGTTTCTGTCTGGGCTGTCTGGGGCAGTTGCCTTATTGAAGTGGGCCTCTCTGGGCGTGCCTGAGCATCCAGAGTATCCGCCGTGCCTGAGCCATATATCCTCTTGATGCTGTTTTGGTTTTATCCAGACAAGGATGGCACCTTTTGTTTTCTTTCTTTTTTAAAATGTTTCTTGTCCCATGTCACTCTCAACTTGTCTTCATCAACTTGAAAGCTCCTTGAGCTTTCGGTATTCAGACTTATATTGGGGTATTTTTACATCATTGGTTATGTGATTGAGCTCTGCCTTGAGTCCCCCAAAAGTTAGGGGTGAGGTTGAATGTTCCAACCCTCTGATCACACGTTTGATCTTTCTGACCGAGCCAGCCCCTCCCTTGAAACTATCTCAAGGCTCACCTCATTAGTATAAACTCAAAGATCCTGGCACCACAGTGGCAGAAAGGGCTTAATAATGAATAACAAAAGACACTGAGCACTCAGGAGATTCCGAATGTTTCTGAAAGGGTCCCAGTTCCTGGGAGAAGAGACTATATAGAGTCTTTCTTATATCACAGATGAATATATATTGTATATAATATACCATGAAATTGAATCTTACACATTGATTCACCAACTGTTTTTCAATGAAGGTAGAGGATATTACCATAAACCAATAAATACTCAGTTCTGAGAGTATAGGCAAACACTAGCCAGATTCAGAAATACAGGCTTTTTGTATGAACTCATATCCCTGGTATAATGTAAAAGTCAAGAGTATTGTGAAAATATACAGAAACCTTATTTAAATGAGATCAGGAGGTTAGAAGAGAGTTTTCACACTTCAGCAATCAGCATACTACAAGAACAAACATGCTTGGCAACTTCCATGGGAAGTAATGTTGCTTCTTTCACTCACACCCCCAATTCGAAGGGAGAAGCTGATTCCTTTACCCAACAGTCGCCTCTCCAAAGACTATACTAAGGAGATTTCTGGCTTTCCATGAAGTCAATGCTTGTGTGTCTCACCATAAGTACAGACCATAAGTCTGTACTTTTCAAATTGCTTTTTGTTGTTGTTTCTGAATAAGCTCATTTTGTTGGTTTAGTAACTGCTCATTGTTTGAAGGCAACAGTATAGCTAACTATATAAGCTATCCTTAGCACAGGCTCCTGTAAATGCTTTTTCAAAAGACAGAGAAAAAAACACCAACCAGCAGTCTAATTCAATTGAGTACTTAGCCGGCACATTCTGTGACTCGTTTTAAATATTGCCTAGTAATTTAGCACATTTTAATACTCTTACTTTTGAATTTGCAATGTTTTGAAGCATTCTGCATTCAATGCAGAAATGTGAGATGTCAATGCCTTTTATAGCTAAGTCATTGTGTTCCACTTTTCTAGAGCAAAATAGAGCTGACACACAGGGCCAGGAGCAAGGCACATTTGAAATACAGGAATTTAGGAAATTTTTTACTCTAAGTGAAAGGTAGACCAGAGGAGGAAAGATGACAGTTGTGTTGTAACAAAAACTGTCACCTGCCGCATGATAACTACTTTCTCCTTCTATGAGCTCCAGTATTCAATAGGACACAAACATGTCCAGAGGGAGAATACATTTCTCTGTGGCTAGGCAAATGCGTGTGATTGAGTTCTGACCACTGACATATGAGAGCAATTGATGTGTCATTTCTAGTCCGTGCCCTTAAACACTGCTTCCCCCCATGCTCTGCTGGGAACATGGATTTTTAGTAGGCACCATCTCGGACAAGGATGTCCAGAGCATAGGGGGTTGTGAAGCACAATGCTGGAAACAGCCTTGTTTCAGATAATTGTGCAACAATTGCTCCAGCAGGGAGCCACAAGAAGGGCTTCAACTCTGTCTTGTATACGCTGTTATTTTTTTTCTTCTGTCACATGCAGTATGTGCAAACAAAGTTGTTTCTTTTCCTTTTAAATTTTTAAAAAAATTTATTTATTTATGCATACAGGAGCTGGGGTGCAGGACAGAGACAGGAGGTAAGAGGATTCACCAGAGACAGAGTGGGGAGCAGAACAGGAAGACTGACTGAAACACACTGCTGAGGGGAGCAGTGAGGGGGCGAGGCGGGAGAGGTCCCCTCCCTGGCTGGGGATCAAACCGGTGCTGCTGAAATATAAATATATGAGCTTAATGAATCATTACAAAGTTAATAGTGACAACTATTAGCTATTTGTAGTTACAAATAGATAGTTAAAACTATGGAGCTATCACTTGCAACAAAAACAGGATCTTGACAGCAGCACCATGGACGTGCCCAGCCACCCCTTCCCAATCATGGTCCCTTTATCTTCCTAAAGAAAACTGTTATCTTGATTCAACAGTAACCTTTTGTTTAATTTTCTTTGTAGCCTTTATTAGTTAGTTCCAATCATTTCTGAAGTTTATATAAATACAATTATACCTTTTATGCTTATTTATGTCTGCTTTTTGATGACTATTATGTTTGAGAGATGTGTTTTGCTAACTTTCGTTGCTATGGAATTTCACATTGCATGGATAAATCACAATTTATCCATTATTCTGCTGATAGAGATTTGGATTGTTTATATGGTTTTTAACTTTTGTGGGAAGAGGGGGAAATAGCATAAATGGTGCTTTTATGATCATTCTTTTGTCTCCTAGTGTCCCAATACTCATCTGTTGTGTGTATATAATAAAGATTGAGAACAAATGAGGTTGTTATAATTGGAACCAAAGAAGCTAAAAGGGACTCTAACCACATTTTAAAATAGAGGACCTCAACAGTTGACAAATGCAAGCAATGGAGAAAACTAGTGAATTGAAAGCACAATGTCAGAGCACACACAAAGAGAGAGGAAAAAGAATTTTAAAAAATAGTATAAGAATGCTTTGGGGTGGGCCTCCCTGGTGGCGCAGTGGGTTAAGCAACGCACTATGAAGCAGACCGCAGCCACTGCAGCACGAGTTCGATCCCTGCTGCCGGCCAGCGAGGGGA
>JAGFMF010011399.1:1542018-1567789 GCA_019455555.1 Galemys pyrenaicus
GCAGTGTACTTCTGTTGATCTGCCTGTTCTGCTCCCCGCTCTCTGTGGTGAATCCTCTCACCCCACCCCACACCTCTGGCCTGTACCCCAGTGCTTGTACGCATAAATAAATAAATCTTAAAAAAAAAAAAAAGAAATAAGGGAGTATAAGGAGTTTCACTAAAAGTAAAAAGTAGAAGAATGTGTCAACACCAAACCACATATTAAAGAAAAGGTAAAGGAGGTATATAAAGTAACAAAACAATATAGAGGAAACAGGCACATAAATTATATAACCTGAAGGAATAGAGTAACAATGTGGACTGTCAGATCAAGTTTGAAACCATCCATCAGTCACAAAACTAAGCTATCATATACTAACTTCAGTAGAACCTTCAGACAACAATCAAAAAAAGTAGTATATGAGAAAGTGGAAATGGAAGCTAAACAAAATAAGCATTTATGTCTCAATAGCATATATTTACATAACACTCCCTCCAAAAGAATATGAAAACATTAACTTGAAGAACTATTCATAATGTTTAGTGTAGCACTATTCACAATAGCAATCGAAATGCTCACTGATAGACAATTGGGTCAAAATGTGGTATGTCCAGATCGTGGAATATTATTCAGCCATATCAAAGATGAAAGGCTGCCATTTACAGCAAAATGGAAGGAGTTTGAGAGAATTAGGTATAGTAAAGCAAGTCAGAATGACAAATATTGGATATTTACTTTACATAGTGAATAATTGGACAAAGTGAAATACTTATAAATACTACCAGGCATCAATAAACAAAAGTTAAGAGGGAGAGAGAAAGGGTCAAGGGAATCTAAGAGACAGTTGTAAGGAAGATATAAACACTTGAAATACTAAAAAATGCTTTTATAATTTTCTTCAGAAAAGTTTTGCCCACTATTTTTTGCTGCATTTACTTCTAATTATTTGAAAATTTTATTCTGTTGTAAACAGTCTCTGTTTAAAATTTTTATTTTCTGTTTGTTGTTGACATAAGGAAGTACAGGTACTGTTATTAGTAAATTTTATCCAGTGACTTAGATGAATTCATCAATTCTTATATTTATCAGTAAATTCTTTGGGTTTCCTGTTTATGTAGCCATTTCACCCTCAAATCATGGTTGGTTTACTTCTTCCTTTCCTTTCCAACCCTTTTGACTTTAATTTTTTTCTTTTTTCTTTTTGTGCTTCTACATTTAGATATTTGCAAGGCCTGCCATACAACATTCAAAGAAGGAGTGATCGCGTGCATCTGGCCTTGCCCCAGACCTCAAAGGGGAAGCTTTCAACATTTTATCATTAAGTATAATGTTTGTTCTAGGGTTTTATATTAATAAGATTGATAAAGTGTCTTGTACAGCATGGTGATTATAGTTAAAAACACTATATTGTTTATTTGACAGTTGCTATAAGAGTACATTTTGAAAGTTCTCATCACAAGGAGAATTTTTTTTTTTAAAGATTTATTTATTTATGCATACAAGAGCTGGGGTACAGGCCAGAGTCCAGGGAGGTGAGCGGATTCACCAGAGACAGTGGTGAGCAGAACAGGCAGATCAACAGAAGCACACTGCTAAGGGGAGCAGCGGGCACAGCAGGAGAGGTCTGCTGCACCATGTGGGTCCTGCCCTGGCCGGCAGCAGGGATCAAACTCGTGCTGCAGTGGCTGCGGTCTGCTTCATAGTGCGTTGCTTAACCCACTGCGCCACCAGGGAGGCCCAGGAGAATTTTTTTTTTAAAAGATTTATTTATTTATACATACAAGCTGGGGTACAGGCCAGAGTCCAGGGTGGTGAGAGGATTCACCAGAGACAGAGTGGGGAGCAGAACAGGCAGATCGACTTGAAACACACTGCTGAGGGGAGCAGAGGGCGAGGCAGGGGAGGTCTGCTACGCCATGTGGGTCCCCCTCCCTGGCCGGTAGCAGGGATCGAACTCGTGCTGCAGTGGCTGTGGTTTGCTTCATAGTGCGTTGCTTAACCCACTGCGCCACCAGGGAGGCCCAAGGAGAATTTTTTTATTAACTAGACTTAATGTGGTAATATATAAATATGGAACTTTATGTTGTACACCTGAAGTTAATATACTATTATATGTTAATTATACCTAAACTTTTTAAAAAGTCAGTGGATTTAAGAAAAGGTTTCTTTCTGGGCCTCCCTGGTAGCCTAGGAGTTAAGTCTCAATGCTTTGACATCTATGGCTTGAATTCCATCTTGGGCCAGGGAGCTAACCCATATGGCGCAGCAGCAGACCTTTCCTGTCTCACCTGCTGCTCCCCTCAGCAGTGTATTTCAGTGGATCCACCTGTCCTGCTCCCCACTCTGTCTCTGATGAATCCTCTCAGCACCACCCCAATCTTCTACACAAAAATTAAAAGAAATTATATAAAAAAATAAAAGACAATGAAAAGGTTTCCTTTTTTTGTTTTCTAAAAGTATGTTTAAAATTTTATCAAATACTGTTTCTATACTTAAGATCATGGTTTTTCCTCTATGCTCTGTTCATGTGATGAATTTGATTTTCCAATCTTAAACCAAACAACTGTGGAGTAAACACTCCTTAGTCATTACAAGATTCGTTTGCTAATATTAAGTCCAGGAATTTTGCATCTATGTTAATGATTAAGATAGGCTAGGAATTTTCCTTTCTTATGTCTTATCTCATTTGTTATCAAGATTATGCTGACCTCATCAAATATTGTTTCTCTTTTCTATTGTTTGGAGGAGTTGTGTGGGATTGGCTTTTTCTTCCTTAAATGTTTGGCAAGACAAAGGTATTCATCAGGGTTTGGCATTTTCTTTGTGTTTAAAATTATTATGTTTAATTTCCTTACTAGCTATGAGTAGTGACAATTTCTTTTTCTCTTGTGTCAGTTTGGATTTCTGCATTTTCTGTAATTTTTCAATTTGCTTACATAAAATGCATATTACTATTATTATATTGTATACTTTTTTTAAAGTCTAAAATACAGTGGTTTTATATATCCATAAATTTATATGATAGTCAACACTAACTACAGAATATTCTTTTTTTAAAGATTTATTTATTTATTTATGCATAAAAGAACTGGGGTGTAGCCTGGGGGGTTGCACCCCAGTGGGGTTAGAGGATTCACCAGAGACAGAGTGGGGAACAGAACAGGCAGATCTAATGAAATACACTGCTGAGGGGAGCAGTGGGCGAGGTAGGAGAGGTCCGCTGATCCATGTGGGTGTGCTTCCTGGCAGGGGATGGAACTCAGGCCGTGGGATGATAGCGCTGAGACTTATCCTCTGGGCCACCAGGGAGAAAAAAGGAGGCCCTTTTTCTCCAGTTTTAACAAGTAAATTTTTGTCTTTTTTACTCTTTCCATTTTAGTGAATATGAGGTGGTATCTCATCATGGTTTGATTTACATTTCTTTAATGATTATAGATGTTTATCATTTTGCATGTACTTTTTGGTCATATATACATTATACACATATGTATGTATAAGTATACATATGGGAAAAATGTCTACTCAGGTTATTTGCCCATTTTTGAAAAATTGGATTGTCTTTTATTGTGTTGTCTTTTAAGAACTTTATATATTATTTATCAGATGTATGATTCGCAAGTATTTTCTCCCATTATGTGGGTAGATTTTTAAAATTTTTGATGGTTTTTGAACCATAAAAAAAGTAAAAGGTTTACATTTTGTTGAAGTCCAATTTATCTATTTCTTTCTTTTATTCCTTGTGCTTTGAATGTGATGTTGCCTAATATAAGGTATATTAAGTATATTAACACACACTTACTTGCTTCTAAAAGTTTTATAGTTTCAGCTCTTACGTTTAGATCATTGATATATTTTGAGTTAATTTTTATTTATAGTGTGAGGTAGGACTCCAAATCTATTCCTTTGCATGAAATTTCCAATTGTTCCTAATTATCTCTTTACTTTTTAATATTTTTGATGCTACTCGCCTTTAAATCCTATATTGATGATTGTGCCTTTTCCTTTTTTAATCTCAATCTTGCCAAGGGTTTATTGACTTTTAAGTGTTGTTAATGGTATCAATCTCTCCAAATAATTAAATTTTGTTTCAACTGATCCTATTACTTTTTTTATTTAAGTGATTTCTGTATATTATTTCCCTTCTACTTTCAGTTTATTTTGTTATTATTTTTGTGACTTCTTGAGATAAATGGTTGTTATAATTTTTCAGCTTATCCTTTCATTTGCCATACATATCCCAGGCTAAAATTTCCTCAAAGCTCCATTTTAGTTCATTTCACAAATTCTGACAGGCATCATTTTCATTATCATGCAGTTCAAATATTTTCTGATTTCATCATTATTTCTTCCTTGTACACTGGATTATTTAGAAGTATTCTTATACATATAGTGCTTGCCTGGTTTTATTTTCTCCCAACTTGTTTTTAAAGTATTTATATCCTTATAGAGTTGCCTATCTGTAACAACATGTAATTGTGGTTTTTAAAAATCCAGTCTAAAATTTTTCATTATTTCTTTAGCGTGTTCTGTTTGTTTGTATTTAATCCAATTGGTAAGATAACACCTTGAATCTAACATCTTACTATGTGTTTTCTACTTGTCCACTTACTCTATTTCCTATTCTTCTTTTGGATTGATATTTTTTATACAGTCTCCCACCCCTCACCCCATCACTTATTGGTGTGGAAATTACAATCTATTTTAACTGAATTTTAACATTTTCCCTAGAGTTTCAAAAGATATTCTTGACTTTTAAAAATCTAAAGCCAATATTTCTGTTTTCTTCTTTAGGACATTTTAACGTCATCTGGCTTCCTCTATATTTATATGCCATTGTTATAAATTTTAGTTTTGTATACATTTTTAAATACAAGACATTTTTACTATTGTTTTATACAGACAGGCTCATTTAGACTTGCTTTTGTAATTACCATTTCAGTTGATCATTCCTGCCAGCCGCAACTATATTTGGGGTCATCTGTTTCTTTTTTAAAATAAATTTACTTACTTTTAAGTGAAACTCCTTTAATATTTTTCTCAAACACAGGTCTGCATATGAAGAATTTTGTTGGTTTGAATTTTTTTTTTCATGCATGACTGGAAGGATTTGGATTTTTTTGTTGGGTACAGGATTTCATTATCTTGTGTTCTATTGAGACATAAGTTGACAGCCTTATCAGTTCTTCTTTGAAATCTTCATTCTTCTCTACTTTTCAAGATTCCTTCTCTTTTGTAAAAATGAAGCTCTACCTGGGCCTCCCTGGTGGTGCAGTGGGTTAAGCAACGCACTATGAAGCAGACCGCAGCCACTACAGCACCAGTTCGATCCCTGCCTCCGGCCAGGGAGGGGACCCACATGGCGCAGCAGACCTCTCCTGCCTTGCCCCGCTGCTGCCATCGGCAGTGTGCTTCCGTTGATCTGCCTGTTCTGCTCCCCGCTCTGTCTCTGGTGAATCCTCTCACCTCCCTGGACTCTGGCCTGTACCCCAGCTCTAGTATGTATAAATAAATAAATCTTAAAAAAAAAAAAAATGAAGCTCTACCCTAGTATACCTAAGTTTGGATATTTTTTTCCCTTTACTGGCAGGCTTAAGGTTAGAGCATGCTTTCCCCTCTGCGGAGCCGAAGTCCTGTGCACTGGGTTCTGAGTATGACTAGGTTCTACCAAGAAGATGCACCTCACAAGGTGAGAAACAGTCTCTGTTGAGCATGGACACCGTGCTGGTGACATTTGGCTCTCGGGGGTCAGCTCAGGTTCTGGTTCTAGCTGGAGGCCAGTGGAGCAGCTTTTAAACATAAACATAATTGTTTTGAAGTCTGGGTTGATGACTTCAGTCGTTAAAGGCCTTGTGGATCTTTCTTTCTTTTTTTCTGTTGATCGTGCCTACAAAGGTGGCAGGTTACTGTTTATTGTGTGTTGGAATGTACTTTAGAAATTATATAGATATTCTTGTGGCTTCGAAGATGTTATCTTTCCTGAGAGAAGATTTCTGTTCCCTTCTGCCAAGAACTTGGGGCATTTGTGATTTAATCACGTTACTCTTAGGGAATGAAGTTGTTAAAACCTTGCCCTGCACGTCAGTTGTCTAGCTTTTCTCTTCTGCATCAGCAGACACCCCTAGGATACACGTTGTCCTAAATACTAGCCTCATTCTCCAGATTTCTATCTTCTCCAGTTAATTATGAGTAATTTTTCACTACCTTGTTAACTGTGATGCATTTAATCAAAATTTCAAAATATTTCATTTAACTTTTAAAGTCTGCAGAAGTGTTTACCACAAATTATTAATATCTAGCACCATTGCCGGAAGATGCAATCCTCCCTATCTTTTTATTTTCCACTTAACTCTGCTTGTGTGCATCCCCCATGCCTTTAAAAATCTAGGGGCTTACGCTTTTACATGACTGGATAGTTTCTCATCAAAAGACTGGGTTATACCGCCTTGTGCTGTTTTATCTTCAGTTAGATGTTTGAGCTGTCTCTCTGTTGCTCAGGGATACAGAGCTTTCTTACAAGAGCAGCCCTTCTGCCTACCTGTGGCTATGCAGGTGTTTCTCTTTTCTAAACTTTTCCTTTTGTAGTGCAGGCGCAGTGGCCCTTCTCGTGTCTGTGGCTCTACAGGAGCTCCTGCCACCAACTCTCTCGCTCTGCAGGGCAGCAGCCTCCTGCCTGCCCGTGACCTGTGACCTGTGACCATGCCGGGCTTCTCTTCACTGACCCCTCAGCAGAGGCAGCTCTCCTCCCGAGCTACCCATCTGGGACTGTGTAGATCTCTTTTTCAGGAAAACTGTCTCTTCTGGGGCAGCTCTTTCTGCCAGTTTGTGTCTATTCAGGTGTCCTTTATTTTTCTCTCCCTTTTTCATAATAAACCTGTCAACGTGTGTGTGTGTGTATGTGTGTGTGTGTACAGAATAAGGGGTAAGTATTATTTTTAGGGGCGCTAAGGGACCAGGACTGGGGGCCACACAGCTGGGAACAACAGCAGAATGGGACACTTCCTTCTCAGGAAGAGACAAACAGATGTTTAAAAAGCACCACACCGGGATCCAGCTAGCATCAGCAACTGAGCTGACCCCGAGAACGAAATGTCACCAGTGCGGTGTTCGTGTTCAACAAAAGCTGCTTCTCATCTTGTGAGGCACATCTTCTTGGCAGAATCTAATTATACTCAGAAGCCAACACCATGGGACTTTGGCTCCACAGGGGGGAAAACACACTAAAGGGTTAAGAGAGGTGTTAGACAATTCTTCTCAGACTCACTGTCTCTCCCCTCCAACCTTGTGTCTCCACGATCAGCTGGATCTCTTTCCTGTCCTTTGGGAGATTGTTTCACAAAAGTATCCAGGACCTCAGACTTGGCAAAAAAGCAGAATCCCCTGTGATCAAGAAACATTTAGACATCAGAGCCATTGTCTCTTTTGTCCTTGATTTGGAAGCAAAACCAAGGGATGGAGATGTGACTTGAGCACCAAAAAGGAGTCGATGAGGACAAAACCCTTAAATTCAGGGGACCAAGGGTTGAGAAAACTGTGCTAAGAAGGAGATCACTCCCCCCTCCCCAGTGCCACCGGCAGAGAGGGGGGTCTCGTGATGGCATCTTGCACCCAGGTGGTCCCTGCACACACAGGCCTGTTAGGACATTCAGTGGACTCATGCATCACCGTATTCTTAGACTGGGATCCACAGGTTTATTCTCAGGGTACTGCAGCTTCTCTACAACGGTTTAGCGATTTGGCAGTTTCTAGGTTTATAATGCAAAGACTAGGAGACTTAGCTAAATGACATCTTACAACAACATTCTTACACATTTTTGTTTTTCAATTATGAAAGTCAGTCACACAAATGAAAACACATGTAACATGTAAGTTATGGGGCTGTAAAAATAAAAGGATGCCTGTGAATCCGATGCCCCAATTATGAGCTAGACATGTTCAACATCACAGACCAAGAAGGAATGCTCCTTCTTGGTGCATTCCCCAGTAAAGTACAAAATGGAGGCCAAACTTGAAAATGCTGAACAGACAAAAACCATTGAAGCCTGTAAGCAAAACCAACTCCAGTTTATTTTGGGAACATAAATGATGTCTATATGGTAATCATTAGAGATCATGCAAGAAACATCAGTCATCTTCTTAAAATGGCATGAGATAGTCACTGTTAACCACTCCCTGCTGTTTGGAAACCCCATTATCTTAACCGATCGTGTAAAGGTTAAACAGCATCATCATTTTCTCTTTATAAGCTCTCCTGTACTATTAGGCCCTCGAACCTCACCCACATCAGCTCTGGGCTTGAAATTTCCTAGTGTGTGAACTGGTTTTTGTGCTCAATAAACTCTTACAACATACTAAAATTGATGTGATTGTTACTGTTAAGGAGATTTTTAAAAAAGGATTTATTTATTTCTTTATTTATTTATGCACACAAGAATTGGGGCACAGGCCAGAGTCAAGGAAGGTGGGAGGATTCATCAGAGACAGAGCGGGGAGCAGAACTGGCAGATCAATTGAAACACACTGCTGAGGGGAGCAGCGGGCCAGGCAGGAGAGGTCTGCTGCGCCATGTGGGTCCCCTCCCTGGCCGGGGATCAAACTCGTGCTGCTGTGCCATAGATGCTTCATAGTGGGGCACTCCACCCGCTGCAACACCAGGGAGGGCCCCTTAAGGAGTTTTGATGCCTGTCTCCCCAAAACAAACCAGCACTCTCATTTCATTTTGACTTACTCTCTAGCTTACCACGTGCGTAATTATCTCTAAAAAACACACAGGCTGTGGTTGATTATACCTTAAAACCAGTAAGATAATCCATACATTCTTCTCTGACTATTCTCTCTCAGGATGATATTGTAAGATTTCTTGTGTCAGGTCACATTGTGAGAATGTGCTACAGTCTTCGCCCATCCTCTTCCCAGGGCTCTGCAGGGCTGGGCTTGTTCTGGTCTGAGGAGCCCTGCTGCTTGGACACCCCCTGCCGTTTCCTGGAACACTTACACCTGGTCTTGTTGAGCTTGTGCCCCGGGAGGAAACAACGGTTGTGAGAATCTTCACTTTCTCAGGAGAATGTTAAAACTGTTTTCTGCACTGGATATGCTGCCTTTTTGCAGGGCTAAAAGAAGGCAAAAGACTCACTTGTGTTTACGCAGGTAAATGGGGAAGACAGCATTGGGATCCAAGGCCTACTCCGAAGGTCGAACTCATTCCCCGAATTAAGTGATGACTGTATAAAAGGTATACGATATGCAATATGGACATATTGCACATATATACCTGCAATATGCCAGGCAGTATCCAGGATACTCTTTATTGATAAGTGATTTACAAAAATTCCCTAAGGCAGGTATTGTCATTGGTAGTATTTCCAAATGTTATCCTTGAAAGTGTGCATACACATGCATGTATTTGTGTGTGAAACTATTCCAGGATTCGAAGTGAAGGGAAAAGAGATCAGATGCACATTAAAAAGAAAAAAGCTGTATACCTCCCAGAAAGGGAATAGAAGGCAGAGAGTGAGGTGTAGGAGGGGCTCCCAGAAGCCTCTTGGTGGCAATGCAGGTATGAAAGGCGGGCTTGGCCCTCGTGGTGGGGAAAAGAGGTTGAGGATTGCAAAGCCCACTTTGGAGATGAAATTCACAGGACTTGGAGGTACTGAAGTTGAGAATGGAGAATGAGGTCTGCCATTAACATCTAAATGGAGAAAAGCAGGTTTGAGAGACCAGCTCACACATTCTGTGGTAAAAATACTCCATTTGAGCAGTCCTCGAGACCTTCTCATGGAACATCAGACAGGCGGGTGTGTGCATCTGGACCTCACAGGAGATGAGGCTGCAGGACGCAGGCGTGGAAAGGCGTGGGGCAGACAAGTACCGGCAGAGGAGAGAGGCCGGCAGAGGCGGGACACAGACGATGGTCCAGAGGTGTCAGAGCACTGGAGGGGCAGGAGGCAGGTTAAATAAACAGAAGACGACACTTAGTTTCCCTTCTCCCACCTCCTCCACCTGATCGCCTCATGGAAAAGCACCTGAAGTTCTCAATTTGTGATTGCCCTGCAGGAACTGGGGGTTTTAAGAGGCAAAAACATTCTTTCATTGGCCCAAACATTTATTGAGAATCATGTGTGTCAGAAATTGGGGTAGGTAGGTGCCTCAATAATAGTAATCATAGTAAGAATGACAATAGTTAACCTCTGATGATGGGTCCTGGAACTTTACACCGTATGCTAATGCTCATTCCTATGCTCTTCCAGCCAACCCCACACCCCATCTCAATTCTCTACCTCTAAAACTTTAGAGAAGAAGAAACTGAAGTCATCCTAAGTTAGAGTGACTTGGTTAAAGTAACAGACCCTGAAACACTGGGTTGGATTCAAGACCCACATTCCCAGCACCCACACAGTGAACAGCACCTCACAGCTACTCCATGTTTACCGGGAGTTTGGTGTCAAAAGCGCCTCAGGCCTGGACTAGAGCCCACCTGAATCTGCTAACGTGAGCCAGGCAGATAGGAAATGAAGAGAGAGGCTCAGAGAAGGGCAGAGCAAGTCTCTGGTTCAGTGTGAACTTCGCAGTTTGCATCCTGGCTCTGCCCTTAGCAGCTGTGTGATCCCAGCCTCCCTGTGCCTGTTTCCCACCTGTAACTTGGGAATAACAGGACCCCCCTCACAGAGCTGCTGTGATTAAATCTGGCAACTCCGTGACGTGCTAGAACAGAATTTGGCATGTGGTAGTTCAGTATCAGCTAATGCAGCTATAGAGGATGAGGAAATGTCTTGTGAGGAAATGGCAGCCTGTAGACCAGGGCGGCAGAAGGCAGGAGGAGGCACTGAATTGATACACCTGGGCGTCTCGACATGCAGAGGAGGCTGGGGAGGCACAGAGCCCCAGCCATGGCATGGGTGGTGCTGCCTGAGCCTGGTCTGGGCTGGTGAGTCCTTCCTGCCCTAGTCCTCGCCTACGTGGCCGGGCACTGAGGGTCAGCCAGAGGTGCTGGACATACACACAGGAACACAGCACCTCCCAAGAGGCCTGACAAAGTCAATGTTTAGTCCTCAGTGCAGGCAGTGGGTCTGGTGGCTGAGAAGAGCACTGATGTGGAAGCATTTTAATGTTTTTTAAATACATAATCTGGGATTAGATGCCCATTCACATGACCTTTGTCCGTACTTGCCTGGAGCCACTGAGGTGTAAGTAAATACTGCAGGAGACGGAAAGGCCGGTGGAGTTAGTGCTAAGGTTCTGTGGGGGAAGTTTCCCTCCTAGGGGTCTAGGGGTGGAAGGGTGCAGGAAGTTTTGTGTTGGGGGAGGGGAGCATTGTCCCCTCCGGGAGACGGAGACACGTTCCTCTGTGAATGGTGCCCCATTTCCCTTTCTTTCTTTTTTTTTTTTAAAGATTTATTTATTTATGCATACAAGCACTGGGGTACAGGCCAGAGGTGTAGGGGCTGAGAGGATTCATCAAAGACAGAGCAGGGAGCAGAACAGGCAGATCAACAGAAGTACACTGCTGAGGGGAGCAGCGGGCACAGAAGGAGAGGTCTGCTGCACCATGTGGGTCCCTTCCCTGGCTGGCAGCAGGGATCGAACTTGTGCTGTAGTGACTGAGGTTTGCTTCATAGTATGTTGCTTAACCCACTGTGCCATCAGGGAGGCCCCCCATTTCCCTTTCAAAAGTACAGATCTAGGTGCTAAATTAGACAGTCAAGGTCCACACCTACTGCCACAATGGTCCAGTTGATATTTCCCAAGCCCAGTGCTTTCTGTAACTGCTGGTCTCAAGGACTGTCCCAAAACTTGGGACCAAACCAAGTGTCACGTTTGGAGCAAAACACCCTGCCATAGTTTTCAAACTGCAGTCACAAGCCACCAGCGGCAGCGTCTCCAGGGCACTTGTTAGATGTGCACACTTTCAGGCCCCACCTTACCCCTACAGCACTGGGACCCAGTCTTCCACTTCACAAGCCCTGCAGGAGATTCTGCACATCAGGAGAGATGTGCAAGGGCTGGGGACAGGGAAGAGAGTCACAGGACAGAGGCAGGAGCTGGAGTCCACTCTCAACCCCATTCACCATGATCAAGCTGGCAAGCGTGCACAGAGGCCATGTACATTCCAATTCCAGATTATGTACTAAAAATGCACGGATTCTTTAGGTCTGTTTTTCATCTGGAAATTGAACAGGGTAGCATGTTTCTTATCTGCATCTCAAGATAGATTATGGGAGCCAGTAATATGCCACCAGTGAATCTTTAATGGCTAGTACTTCACCAATGATAATAATGCTGCCTACCAACTGCCTTCTCCACACCCCTTCCACTGATGGTCCAAGAACATCAAGAGCAGTGGAGCCACTGGACAGATTCTGGGGGATCTGGAATCTTCAGTGATTCACTGGAGATACGCATTTTTCTGGAGAGACCATTTAGATCCCCCAAACCTGAGAACCGCTAATTGCAAGGGCCCTCTGCACCTTCTGCCCCCACAACCGTGGCCTGTGATCCTCCTACAGATGGCAAGACCTTTCAGGCAGCCTCTGGGAAAGGAAGGGCAATGGCACCAGGGATTAGAGACCCAAAAATAGAAAGCAGCAAGGCCTGCCTAGCCTGAACTCTGTTCGACCCCCCTGGGGTTTTCCACATTTGCTAATGAATAACACACCGACTGTACAGCAGGAGTAGGGGTGACTTCACCCTCCATGTTTTTCCACAGCAGGAGGCAGGGCAGGGGCCACCTGCATTTATTCTGTGCTGGTTGCTTCAGTTATACTATCGTAACAAACCCAGCACCTCCATGCGGTAGTTCTTATTCCAGTTTAGAAACGAGAAGAGGTAGGAGTGATGTGACGTGATTTGCCAAAGTGGAAGTGCTACATGGGATATGAGCACAGGTATTTGTGATCAGAACAAGCAGTCGTGTGTCCAGCAGGGCAGGAGGGGTGAGGGGACTCAGTCATGGGGTAGCAACTCTGGAGCTGCATCATGGCACACGATGGGAAACTCCAAATATTTTTGAAAAGGCATCCAAAAGCAGATTGATTCCCCTGGTGTCATGCACGCGCCCCTGCCCAGGGCTGTCAGGCAGCCACTTCCAAGCCCTTCCCGGAGGTCCCGCCAAAGTCTGCCTGTTCCCAGCAGCTCATGGGCTGGTCTCAGGATTTCTGGGAGCGCCTGCTCCCACAAGGAAAAGGGCCCAGGCAGGGAGCCCATCATATAGCCCCAGCTTTCTCACGCCCATCGCTTCCACTCCACATTGCACAGCAGCAGCTGCCAGGGCCCAGGTTAAGGACATTTCTCCAGGGTTTGATCTGTTTAAGAAGTGCTCTCTACATGCAGTTCTCTCAGATTCCCTATACATGTGGCCACTTCCCAGTGTCAGGAAGATGGGGTAAACTAGCTACAGGGCGGGGGAATGAAAAAACTGCACCAACACAGGAAATTGAATTAAGTTTCATTTATTCTAGGGCAAACTCAAAGGGAATTTTTTTTTTGTTGTTTTTTTTTTTAGCAAATCCTAGCACATTATTAACAAAAAAAATCTGTACATTTGCCATGATACACTTGAAAGTGAAACAAATAAGATATAAATACAGATATGGATGTAACATGAAAATGCCCCAAAAAACAAAAACCAAAACCCAGCCTGGGAGCGTAGGGACCATGCGTGTGAACACAGTGCTGACAAAAACGATTTTGGTGGCTGTTATTCCCCAGGGCTTTTCTTTCTCGTTTCCAAACATCATTGTTAGCAAAGTCCTGATGGGATCCTATAGTTCTTATTTGCTGTTCTTTAATGTGTAATATTATGCTGGATAAATAAAGGGCGTGGCAGGGAAAGAAAAAAGGTTTATGAGGCAAAAATCCATTGCATTACCTGCACAGGTATTGGGAAGCTAATGACGAGCCACAGAAAGGCAGCCCTCGGCTGTCTGCGGGCACCGGTCCAGCAAAGCACACACAGTGTACTTGAGGAGGCTGCAGGCCCCACCGCGCCCCCAGCGGCTTGAGGGAAAGCAGGATCCTGACGAACTGGCCCCAGTGGAGAGGTGGGCTGTTCTGGGCCCGAGACAGTCAGGTAAACAGGGGAGGCCAACAGTCTTGGGTGTTTGCTCTTTTGTGTTCTGTTGTTTCATCGGAACAGGAGCCCTGCAGGGAGGTGGCGGCAAGGCAAGGCAGCTGCAGCTGTCGGGGCTTGGAGGGTGGCATGGACGCAGCCTCCCTCTGAGGTGGTGACGGCATGCGAGTCTCCTCGGCAGCAGGCAGCAGTTCTGATTGAGGCCAAGAGACCTATGAGTGATTGTATCTCTCTAGTCGGGAGATGGAAGGCTGGGCAAGTGACATTCAAGGCTAGCCCTTTGTGAGTACTATGAGGACATCAGGCAATGTTCAAGATTCTTCCAACTATGGGGCAGGGAGGGACCATGGTGACCTGGGAGTCAGAATTGAAGGAGAAAGGTCTTTCTAAAAGAATTAGGCATAAAAGAACTCATAAATAACCTAGCCAGAACACACATTTCTACAACAGAGTAATCAAAAGACACTCACTTGTATGGTGTAAAAAAGAAAATTCCATTAGTGAAGTAACAGACAAATGGTATTTATCAATGAAAGTAAGGCCTGGTCTTGCAATATTCTGAGCCAAAAGTAAGTCAATCATATTGAACCACTTAAAAATGCACCCCTGAAGTTCCCTCAACAGCAGCAGTGGGGTACTGATTTCTATCTTTGCCAGATAACCCCTCTTCTCTCACACACACACACACACACGCACGCACGCACGCACCCACCCACACCCCCTGTAGTGAAGGTGCCCTGGCATCACTGGTCCTTGACTTTCAGTTTCAGTGCCTATTTCCAAAGAGTATCTAAAATAAATTCTGAATGAAAATGAATCATGTTTGCTTGAGTATCTTTCACAGCTTCCAACACCAAAGCTAAAGGGCAGGAGAAGGGAGTCCATGGAGATCAGTGAGGAAAACCATAGAACTAGACTTCTCGGTAGGGTGGCTGGGGGCCCCCCTCAGAACAGCTAAATTTTAATGATGCAATTAAAAATTAACATTAGAACATACATTTTCCTCAGGGAAAAATTAGTTCAATTTAGAGAATATAAAACAATAAGAGATGATGAAAGTCTTCATGATTGCATTAAGGATTTCCATTTGGCTTTTAGAATTTTACTCAAAACTTACACAATCAGAATCCAAAACCAGTCTCCTTTACTGGACCAATAAAATCCACAATATTTTTGTTTTTTAAAGGGGGTAGGATTCTCTGACAGTTTCTCACTGAAGAGACGGAAACAAACTGTAAAGTTGTTACTTCAAATTGTTTTTCTGCAATTTGATAACCATAATTACTTTCCCCTTAAACAAATGGCTATTGCAACAGTTGATCAAGGAAGTACTTAAGTCCATAAAATTACACAAAAAAATTCTGATATCTGGTCTCTCTAGACTTTTCTTTGATCTTAATACCAGATTAAACAGAGAAGTCAAAATTGAGATGGTAGAGTTGTCACTTACCAGATTACCTGAAGACATTTTAGGACTGAGCAGCTTAGGTTAAGGTTAGGGGAGAGCAAAAACGATGGTGCTGAACCAGCCACCAGGCACCAGGGCCTATTACAAATATTTCCCCAAGACCTTACTATGAGGACCCACTTCTTTTACATCTTCGGCGCGTTCAGGAAATGCCATTTTAGGTATCTGCTAACTGGTGCTCTAAATGTACTTTGATTTTTGCGTTTCGACTTAAACTTTGATTTAAATTTAATGCTATCAAGTGGGAACTCTGGAGTAGGTAGAGCAGCAGAGGAACTGTTCAGAGGGTGTTGGGGACCGTCCTGGGAGGAGGCTGCACAGGGCTTCCAAACTGAAGGTGAGGGCATCGCCTCCAGTTCAGGTACGACAAGCAGTTTCTCATGTTTGTTAAAGGCTATCTTCAGGCATCTCCCCCTTTCTTGCCAACACTTGATTCACGTTTTTTAAATACAACCAAAGACGTACAATCCTTTCATAGTGTCAGCGGTGAAAGGGGTGGGCTCTGCCACGTTCAGAGGAAAGTCAGGTAAGATGAAAGAGAGAGACAGATGGATGTGTCCTCCCCCTGCCCGCCTCAAATCTGCTATTAGCTGAAGAAAACTGACTAGAGAGCTCTGAATTTGAAAAACTGCACCCCACTCACAATTTCATGGTTTCAGCAGGCTATACCAGACATGTTTGTGCATGGCTCTTTTTCTGTTCCTATTCCTTTTGTTTTGCATGAAGACTGCAACACAGGCCTTGCTTCCTTTACATTCGATACCAGTGAGATCCTACACAAAAGCTGGAAGGGACCGAAATACTGATTGCAATAAATATTTTTGGGCCTCCTTGTACTGACTGGGCAGCCAATGAAGGGGGAGCTTGGGGAAGGTCTCTGAGAGGCACCACCGAGCGACTGCTTCTACTAGGGCTACACAAAGAGACTCTGTCATTGCCATTAACTGTGTGTGGAGACATCAGAGGAGGAGCTGCTGTTGCTGTTCGTGGTTTGGGCCCTCTTTATGTATAAGTTTAGTAGCTTCATCTGCAGAGAGAAGATACAAATGAATTAGCAAGAGGGAAAGCAATCAGAAAGTAGAAAACAGGGAAAACCCAGGTGACAAAGTCTCTTAGGTGAGTAATTCATGACACAAGCATTTACTGAGTGCCCACTACTCATCTGGCACATCTGCCAGGTGCTGAGGCCACAGCCATAGGAAGAAGGCAGAGTCTAGAGGGAGAAAGCGATCCACTGCATTACAGGGAATGAAAAGGATTATGACTATGTGCGCCACAGGGCTCTCTGCAAAAGGTGACTTTCTAGGGGCTGACCACACATCTCAGGGGCGATTGTAGCCAACGGCACCATCAAAACTGGCAGAAAAGCAGAGTAATGAACTATACTCCACAAGGAGAGAGTAGCTAAGGCTCTTTCTTTGCTGAGGCTCAATTTTCCACCTACGATGCCTTCTCTCTGCTCCCCCATTTCTGACTACTGAAACCTACTGAGTAGATCTGAGACCTAACTCAGAAGCCATGTCCACATAGTCTTCTCCCTCTGCTCATGCCTTCCTTTCACTCCTGTGGCACTCCCACCCCCACCCCCTGCAACCACTGTTTCTCCCTTTAGCATATGCTGCCTCATGTGCAATCAGCAGTAGTTGACTTGCTTGATCCTTCGGGCAAAGTTAGAACTCTTTGAGCCAGATACAGCAACACTAAATTACCAGCACCTTGGGTTGCTGTAATGTGTTACTATAGAGACTTTCATATCTTTACATCAGAGATCTCATTCATTTTTAACTTAAAGCCTCCCTTCCTCAAATACATAAAATAACATGTAACATAGTATGTTCTTACTGGTTGAATGTTACTAAAGTTTTATGTTAATAAGCCTCATTATATTAATAATAATAGCTTTTTATAGAAGCAGAATTTTTATAAAAATTTATATTACCAGGCTGACCTGGTGGCACAGGGGTTAAAGTCTCAGCACTATCAAGCTATTGTCAGCCACTGAAACATGAGTTCAATCCCCGGCCAGGGAGCTGACCCACATGGCACAGCAGACCTTTTCTGTCTTGTCCATTGCTCCCATCAGTACATTTCAGTAAATCTACCTTCCTGCTCCCCACCGTCTCTGGTGAATCCTTTCACCTTTCCACACCTCTGGCCTACACCCCAGTTCTTGTATGCATAAGTAAGATAAATCTTAAAAAAACAAATCTATGTAACATGCAACTTGAATGATTAAGGGAATTATGAAATACTTACAGCCACACCTCCTTCCTTGGCCTGTTCTAAACAAGTTGTGAGGTACAGAAAATTACAAGTCAGTCTGGGGAGGAGAAGCCGCTCAAGAGGGATCCAGGAAGAGGGACTCAGGAAAGCATGGCCTTGACCAGTAGGAGCAGGAATAGCAACCGCACATAAACAGGTCAAACTCTCCAAACTCTATCCAAAAGGCAGAGATTGGCAGAATCTCTTTTATTTTTTAGTTTAAAAAAAAGAATCAACTACATGCTGACTATAAGAAGCTCAGTTCAGATCCAAAGGCACAAATGGTTAAAAGTGAAAGGATGGAAAAAAATTTTCCATACAATATAAGCATAATGGAATACTATTCAGTGATCAAAAAAGATCAACTCATGCCTTTTGCAGCAACATGGATGGAGCCAGAAGGATTATGCTAAAGGAAATAAGTCAGAAAGAAAAAGAAAAATACTGGTTTCACTTATAGGTGAAACATAGGAAAATGAACAAAGGACCAGAACAAAAAGACAAAAACTGTAAGATGACCACAGATTTGAGGCAAACAGCAAGAGAGGAGGAAGGGGAGGGTCATAAGAGAGAAGGGAGAAGCACAAAGGACTATGGTGATGCCTTATGAGTGCGGTGGTAGTGGGAGAACTATGGGGACTACAGCCGAAGGTAGAACAACAATGTAGAAAATGGAAAAAAAAAGATATTTCAAACAAGTAATAAACAAGAACATGGGAGTAACTATACTATTATTAGACAAAATAGACTTTAAATTAAAAAAATTACAAGAGACAAAGAAGGGCATTATGTACTAGGCCAATATAGCAATAAGATAAAAAACAATTATAACCATTTACACATTTAATAATATGCCATCAAAATTTATTAAGCAATAATTAACAGAATTGAAGGAAGAAGTAGTTTTACAACAATAGCCGGACACTTCAATACCCTACCATTAATAATAAGTAAGAGAAGGTAATAAGTAAGGAAATACAGAATTTCAACACAGTAAAACCAGATTAAGAGACACACACAGAATACTACACTCAATGACAACAGAATATACATTCTTCTCAAGTGTGCATGAGACATTTTCCAGGATGGATCATATGTTAGGCCATAGCTTCTCAGTAGATTAAAAAAGACAGATATGCAAAGTATCTGACCATAACAGGATAAAGAAACTACTAGCAAACAAAACTGAAAAATTCATCCATTTGTGAAAACTGAACTGTTAACCAATGGGTCAAAGAAATCAAAGAACAGGTAAAAGAAGAAATGACAGGGGAAATTAAAAAATATCTTAAGACAAAAGAAAATGAAAATAAGCCATACCAAAAATTATGGGATGCAGCAAAAAGCAGTGCAAAAGGAAAAGTCATAGGTGTTAAGTACTTACATTAAAAGAAACCCAAAAACACAACATACCAACAACCGAAAATTATATCTAAGGAAGAAGATATTAAAAAATGGAAAAAGACTAAACCCAATGTTAGCAGAGGAAAGAAAATAAAAGATCAGAGCAGAGATAAACAATCTAGAAACACAATAGAGAAAATCAATGAAATCAAAAATTGGTTCTTTGGAAAAAAACAAACAAACAATGAATTGGGAAAACTTCAGATAAATTGACAAAGAAAAGATTTAAATTACTTAAAAAATGAATATAGGGACATTATTACTAATTTTGCTGGAATAAAAAGAGTTGTATGAGTAACTGTGTATCAACAAGTTAGATAACCCAGACGAAATGAACAAATTCTTAGAAACATACAACCCACTCATGAAGAAAGAGAAAATTTTAACACACCTATCTGTAACTACTAAGGATATTGAATCAAAAATTTAAAATCCGTATACAAAGAAATGCCCTAATCCAGATGACTTCAGTAGTGAATTACAACAAATATCTAGAGAAATAACACTAATTCCACTCAAACTTTCCCAGAAAACTGAAGAGGAAGGAACACTTACGCTTCCACACTCATGCTATGAAATCAGCCATGTCCTGATATCAGAGCTAGACAAAGACATTATAAGAAACTGCAGATCAATGCCCCTTATGAACACTAATACAAATATCCTCAAAACATGACTGGTAAACTGAATTCAATAGTATATTAAAAGAGTTATATAACATGACCAAGTGGGATTTATTCCTGAAATACAAAGATGGCCCAACATGTGAAAACCAATGTAATATACAACAGTAACAAAATGAAGGGGAAAAAACACATAATCCCCTCAACAGATGCAGAAAAAGTATAATCATCTATTACTTAGTAACAGAAATACATTTTCAGAAATGTGTTGTTAGGCAATTTTGTTAATGTGCAAACATCACAGAGTGTACATACTAATAAACCTAAGTGGTATAACCTGCTATACACCAACATTAATACAGGGTTCATTATGCATGCCAATGACCTTAATGGCACATGATGGTATTTGACAAAATTCAACTTCCTTTCATGAAAAAATTTTCAACAAACTACAAAGAGATGGAAACCTCAACATGCCATAAGGTACTTATGACAAACCCACAGAAAGCATTCTGCTAATAGTGGAAGCTGAAAGCACTCTTCTAAGATCATGAAAAAGGTAATAATACTACTCAATACAGTACCTGTTTGTACTATACATGCACAAATACAATAAAGTTCCAGCAGGGAGAATTAGGCAAGAAAAATAATTAAAAGTAATCCACACTTCAAAGGAATAAGTTAAAGCTGCTTATTATTTTTTCACAGATGATATGACTGATCTTATGTGTAGAAAAACCCTAAGGATTCCACAAAGTAACTGTTAAGGCTAGAACATGAATTCAATAAAGTAGCAGACCAAAATATCAATTTAATTAAAATATCAATATAAATTTCATTTATAATTAGCATCAAAAACAATACAACATTTAAGATTTAACTTAGTCAAGGAAGTGAGAGACTTAAGACAATGAAAGCTATAAAATGTTGCTGAAAGCAATTAAAGAAAGACATACTATGTTCTTGGATTAGAAGACTGAATATTGTTAAGATGTCAAAACTACTACCCCAAAGATCTATAGATTAAATGAAATTTCCATGAACATCCCAATGTTTCCGAGGTTCCTTCAGAAACAGAAAATTCAAACCTAAATTTATATGGGTTTCAGTAGACCCCAAATAGTCAAATGGTTGTGGGGAAAAAGAAAAAAAACAAAGCTGGAAGATTCACACTTCTGATATAAAACATAACAAAGCTATAGTACACATAAGAACAGACATAAATATCAATGGAATAGATTTTTTCATAAGAGCAACAAGGTCATTCAATGAAGAAAGGACAATTTTTCCAGCAAATGGTGATGCAAAACTGAATATCCACATGCAAAAGTAAAAAAAAAAAAAATGAAGCTGAACCTTTCACTAGTATCACATACAAAAATTAAAATGGTAGAAAGACCTCTCCTTTCTTATCCCCTGCTCCCTTGCAGATACTCAATAAATCTGCCTTGTGGCTTAGGGGTCGCTAGTCTACAATTCGATGTGTACACGAATCTACCAAAGCTCTTATTAACACACCAGTTATCACACTGAAAAGTTGTAACACCAAAGCAGAAAGGTGTTAAGACTCCTTAACTCCTTGGAGCTGGCTGAGGAAGTCATTAGGGAGGAAGCACTGGCTCCTGATCAGAAGGCAAGCATGAGACCCAAGGCACCACTGAGAAGGCAGCAGCAGCAAGTGGGCCTCCCCAGAAGAAAGAGAAAACGCTTGTGTATTCTCAGTGTCTTACGGAGGGTCTCACAAGAAGACGGGACAGCTCTCTTACTTAGGAGAGTACAAATGCCTGGCAATACTAAGGTCAGGGTAATGTTATTTTCGGATGAATTTTCCACTTAAGAAATGCAATTCCCTTTGTGAATACTGTCTGCTAGGTCCTCACTGTTGCCAGGAACCACCTGGAAACTGCCGATGGTGGCAGGCAGGGAGAGGGAGGGATCCTGGCCTAGCACCCTGCTTGTGACTCTGGACTCCACACTGTTCAGATTGTAATTAGGGAAGGGTAAGGAAAAGCTTTAGTAGGAGCAGAAAAGAAAAGAAGAGACTGGAAAATGAAAACAAATAAAGCAGGCCCCAAACCATGTGTCCACACTTGCTTCATTCACAACTTCCAACCTAACTGCTGCTGATGTAAGAAGGATATTATCTTCTAGAGCAGTGGTGTTAAGCAAGGGCAATTTTGCCCCTGAGGGGACATGTGGTCATATGTGGACGCATCAGTGACTGGCACAACTGAGGGATGAGATGTGCCATTATAATCTAGGTAAGCTGCTAGACTTGCTTCAGTCCCCTAACACAGTGTCAGTGGCGCCGAGGCCTGCTCTGGACAAAGGTGGCAGAGCTGACTTTGCCTAGCACTCTGGGCAAGTAAGGCTCCGATGTGAAGGAGAGCCCTCAAAAACAACGTTTCATTAAAACACTGATGATGGAAAGAGGACCTGTCTTCCTAATACACCACTCTGCTGACAGTTGTGTTTCTAATGTTAAGCACTGTTAACATTGTTAATAGCAATGTTAAGTGAGGACTTACTACACTGGGAAAGAAACTGGGTATCACTTGCTGATTCTTTCTTGCATAAGGAGCAAGGTCAGGCGCTTCTAGGTTCATGCTTTTTATCCACACCTCTCCATGCCCATGCCCTCCCCACACATGTAGTCCCTGGAGGGCTCCTCGCAGCACAGCTAGAGGTCTCCAAGGCCTCTCCTCAGGGAATTCTAGGCCCCTCCTTCCCATTCTTGCCTCTGCTGCCCAAGTTGGGGGAGTTTCTGCCTGCTTTCACTGGTAGGTTCATCAGACTTGAGTTCATTTTTGAACCAAAACACATGCTCTAGCTACTCTCTCATTTTCATGAGCCAGTAGTCTTGGTCTATTTTCTGCCCCTGACTCCCAAATTCTCTCTTTTTTTTAAAGATTTATTTATTTATGCATACAAGCACTGGGGTACAGGCCAGAGGTGTGGGGGATGAGAGGATTCACCAGAGACAGAGTGGGGACCAGAACAGGCAGACTGACTGAAACACACTGCTGAGCGAAGCAGTGCGCGAGGCAGGAGAGGTCTGCCTCACCATGTGGGCCATCTGCCTGGCCGGCAGCAGGGATCGAACTTGCGCTGCAGCGGCTGCGGTTTGCTTCATAGTGCGTTGCTTAACCCACTGCGCCACCAGGGAGGTCTGACTCCAGAATTCTCTTAAAGGAATATGCAAAGCAGGAGAGAGGTCTGGCTTTGGAGTGAAACTACTATGACCACTGTAAGTTAAACGGCAGAAATTTATCTCACAGGGATGCGGCAGGCACCAGAGAGGGCCGGCGACCATCACTGTGGAGGCCCGTGAGGAACCTCAGCAATTTGTTCAGCCAACAGGTAAATTTCCTTAGTGCTTCTAGAGAGAAAATGAGCTGGTTTCTAAACAAAGCCATCTTTCTTTGGGGAGTAAAGTAGAAGCTATAGTTTTCACATCAAATACAGAAGTTACCACAGAGTACGCTGTGATGTCAGCATCGCCTGGTACAGCGACTGCCTGGTACCAACGGTCATTCTGATCTTTAAAGAAATGCTTCTGGAGAAATAGGCCCAGGCAACACACTCATGCTGAGAAAAAGCTGTTGGAGGCTAGAGCTGCAGACAAGCGGTTTCTGACAAGCTGGCAGAGTGCAGGTGTGCCTATCAGCCCCTGTAACACTATACATACCTTGCTCCCCGTGAGCTGTGCAAGGTGAGGTTTCAGCTCTTCTCCGATTACGGAATAAATTGCCACTAAGCAAAACACGCTGGCCTTACGCACACTACTTTCAGTGTTGTCATAACCCTAGAGTCAAGAGGGGGACAAAAAAGGAAATGAGATCAAAGATTTGTTTCACAGTCAACATTTCATCAATATTTCCACAAATGTCCTCATGGTTCAACCTTGGCTTTGTCAATAACCAGGATATCTATACCTGACCTCCTGACCCCAGAGAGCTCACATCTCAAAGTGAACTGCTTCCTGGGGTGTGGAAGCAGAGCACTGTGAGCTGCAGATCCATATGACTCCACTCGGGGTGCTGCTTTATAATGAGCTGCCATAGCAGTGTCACCCCAGAAACACTGCGAGTCCGAATGAGATAAGGAGATTAAGAGTGAACAATAACTCGCTTCTCCCACATTTTCCCCAACGGTGGAGTAAATGTCATGTGTGAAAGCACGTTAAAGAAACCAGAACGATATCGCTCGCTCTGTGGGCAAAACCTTTGTACTGTCCGCAGACTGTGGAGAACGTCTGGTCCCACAGCTTCCCTTACTCGTCTCTCTCACAGTGGGCCTCAGCCTCAGTGCCAGCCTCATCCCCACACCCACATGGCATTCTACTGTTCTCTAAACAGGCCTCAGGATTTTTCAGGCTGTCTTTTCTCTGCCAGGAATAATCCAGTCCTCAACAGCATGTATGAAATTCCCAAGCCAACTGCTTAGCAAATAGCACCATTTAGTAAATATAAAACTCATTCCTCTCATTCCTTTCCGACTAAAACCTCTCTTTTTCGGGCCCAACTCTACACCACCTTTTCTATGAGCCCTTCTCTCTCTGCTCTCTCTGCCCAGAATCTAGATTCTCTTTTGTACCCCCTGTAGTAACTCAGCACAAACGGTAGTCCTTTTGACTGTATTTGTCCCATAGTGGGTTGAAAAAATCCTCGAAGTTGTGCTGGAACAGTGCAAAACATCTCTTAATCGTCCAGAGTCTGTCTAACTTGATGCCCCTGCTGGGAATGGTTTCCATAAATATTTGCTAGATACATGAGAGCCAGGACCATTATTTGATTTTGGATCCCTTGGTCCACCTTGCCCAGGTTTGGGGCCCACAGATGTGCAACAGGGTTTGTTGAGGGAATGAACAAGAAAAAAGATCAAAATATGTTTATAGTAAACAAAGCTCATTCTGCAAGCCACAGTTCTAGGCTGCCAGGAAAATCTTCCTGTTTCATTCAGGGGAGGGTGGACAAGAAGACAAGGGTGTGAGGTGTGTAAGTCAGTTTCATGGATCTTAAAACAAAGGTTACCACCTGCTTTCTTGGCACCCTCTCAAGTGAATAAGGACAGCCAAGTCCCCTTGCACTCGGAGGGAGCAGCCCCCGCTCCTGGTCTCGCAGTCCCAGCCAGCACGAAGGACCTACCTGCAGCAAGCCCGGGATGATGTCGGCGAGGAGCTGCAGCAAGGACTCCTTGGCAATCCTCTCCACGACTTTGGTCTGCATCTTGATGGCAGCAAGGTTGATGGGATAGTCAGCGGTCTGGATGATGGGACAGAGCACTTTGATGCACTGCTCTGGGTGGATGGAGCTGGCCAGTGTGGACGCTGCCTCCTCAGCTGCTCGCACCACCTGCAACACCAGTTCCCTCAGTGAATGAACTCCCCAAGCTCCATGAACAGAAAGATCAAAGAACACCACTGCCTTATTTCAGAGGCCAAGTGACAAAACTTCACTTAATGCTACCTGGCAGCTATCACCTCCACTAGCAATTTTTAAATAAAGATTTATGCATACAAGAACTAGGGTACAGGCCAGAGGAGTGGGGGGTGAGAGGATTCACCAGAGACAGAATGGGGAGCAGAATAGGTAGATGGACTGAAATACACTGCTGAGGAGAGCAGTGGGCAACTCTCAGGAGACGTCTGATGCGCCTTGTGGGTCCCCTCCCTGGCCGGGGATCTAACTCGTGCTGCAGTGGCTGCGGATGCTTCATAGTACGGTGTTTAACCCCGTAACCAGGGAGGCCCTCCACTGGCTCATTTTGTTAAATAAAGTAAAAGCAGAAAGGTTTGGTTAAAGGGGGATGGGGCACATGAAAGGGCAACTGAGGAGGATTCTGGCTAAAATCTCAGAAAAGGGCCCGCCCTGGTGGCGCAGTGGGTTAAGCAACGCACTATGAAGCAAACTGCAGCCACTGCAGCACGAGTTCGATCCCTGCCGCCGGCCAGGAAGGTGACCCACATGG